>OZ010681.1:1978774-2193768 GCA_963932265.1 Thymelicus lineola | reverse complement strand
ACAAACCTTCGCAATATTGTCTGTGTCAAAGGTGGCATGAATGGTGGAAGGTAACTTACTGTTATGGAACTTACTAGGAGACCAACACGATCAAGTGCACTTGTCAAGTTTGCAGTCTGACTTGTCAAATTGCAGTTTGACTTGATGAGGCATCCAGTTTGCTTGAGATAGCTATATGGTCAGATAACCATACCGTGGCCATACACGATCAAGTTTACTGGATGCCGCGTCAAATCCGCTGCAAACTTAACAAGTAGGTACACTTGATCGTGTATGGCCTCTATTAGGCGGTCTGTTCTGTCAGCTATTAACATTATCAATGTGACGTTGTTTCAGATGTGTGTTCAGTCAGCCACAGCATCATGCCGTCCGCCAAGGAAAACAGCAAGCAGACCTTCGGCCGGTCGATCTCCAGTGAGTACCATCCATGCATCATCATCACCTAACCCTTAACTGTCCACCACCAACTAAGACTAACCAACTACGGTTTACTACCAATAGGTACTATTATGTCTTCATTTGCCCCATACTCTGCAATATTGACCTTTATTACTTTTATGAAAGAAGACAGAATGAAAAAAAACTAGACAAAAAATAACCGACTTCAAAATTAAGGATAACTCGAAAACTTCTCGTCAGATCTCGCTCAAATTTAATTGGGACTACATGACAAGCATCAGCTTTCGATTAAAAAACGAATCATCAAAATTGGTTCTCCCAGTCGAAAGTTCTGAGGTAACAAACATAAAAAATACAGTCGATTTTATGTTTGTTAAAAAAATTCAAAAAGAGGTATTTTTTCTCTCCTTTTTAAAGTCGGTTTAAAATAAAAGAATGTGATTTTCATCGCCGTCATTTGTTGGTTGTCGTTGTCGTTAACATTATGAAACATTCACATAACAAGCTGTCAGAATTGATAGGGCATTGCTCTAGATTGATAACAATTTTTAAAAACAGAAGATAAACAGAGATAGAAATTGTGTTATGAACGTTTATAGACCTATTTTTAATATCCATGCAGATATAAATAATAATTCTGTACTGAAATCTTATGGCAAGCAAGCATTGACGTACAATGTCATAGAACATACATCTCGAACAAAATGTGTCCCGCCCGGGAGGTTCGATTTTCAAAATTGAGCCCCCGTTCTCTTTTAAAACTGGAACGAATCCATTGACGATTGAAGCCACGTGGCGCCAATGCATTGGGACATACATGGTGTTGGCGGTGTCGGTTCTATACGCTAGTAATAATACTTCAATGCAAGCAAGTGACGTATTATCGTTTTTTTCAGACGATATGACCATCTCAGCGAGGGTGTACCACCCAGCTACGAACCTCATGCCGCCGTCACCGCCCCTGACCCCGTCGGGGGTAGCCCCACCCTTCGGTTCCAGGCCTACTTCCAACTCCTGGAGTAGACAGAACAGTCAGAGCAATGGAAAATACTCATGATAGATTTCCCTCGGCCTACAGGACAGGCCAATAAGAACTTTAAAGTGTAACGTTCGAACGAACGTGAATGGAAAGGAACGCATTTGAAAATAGTGAATGAAGTGATTTTTAAAATTGGAACGTTGTTAAAAAAATGTCTTGTGTTGTGACTAATGTGCATTTGAAACTGGCAGCATTTATAGTTTTAAAATGTTAAATGTTATTGTATATACATAACTGTCGTATACTATCAAGTTAATTGTTGTAATGACGTTCTGTAAAACGTTGTGTTTTAGGGTTCCGAAGTAAAATCGGAACCCTTATAGTTTAATCATGACCGTCCCTCCGTCCGTCTGTCCGTCAGTCCGAGGCATAGCGCTGAGACCTGCTAGAAAGCTGTAATTTGGCATGGATATACATATTTAATAAAAAATATGTTCTTCAGGGTACCTCCCCTACAGGTAACGTGAGGATGATTTTTTTTTCGTTGCGTAGGTACCCCATAATGTGGAGTATCGTTGAAAAGTTCTTTCAATAATATTATGGGTCTCCTAAGATCGTTATTGGATATAGGGCATCGTTTGCGAAATATTAGGGAAAATTTTAGTTATAGTCAAGTGCCCCTCCCTCCCCCTGCCGGCTAAACGGTTGCAGTTAGACAAGTGAAAAATCTCAAAAATAGGTTATAATGATGAATTTACATGGAAAACTATCACGGCTATGTTAACATAACTAGTTAATGAGTAATAACTAGTCGATAAAACTACTACTTCGGAACCCTACATTGCGCGTGGCCTGACACGCATACCTACATACATTGCCCGATTTTATTTCATGACAAATAGTTAATTTATTGTGATATCGTAAAATAAGTAAATGTAATCTAAGCACGTATTGCAATCTACCTATACATGTAATTTTGAAGGTTATACGTGAAATTAAATCAAAGCAAAAGAAATAATTAATTTTACTGTTATTTGTTCTCAATCTGCATTTACGATGTCTTAGCGATTTTGTTCAATCAAAAAAAAAACATGTTTATTAAAATATGTATGTGTATGAATGTTAATTATGGTTTCTCAAATCAATGTTATTTACCACTAGCAAGCAACAGCTTATTTAAATACTAGAATTATTTTTCGAGTCTCTTTGTTTACGAATAAAATGTCATGATAACCTAATAGTTTCAACCTTGGTGCTCCACGTGGGAGGGATTAAGTTCCTGCTTAATAGATATCGCACCCCCAGTGGAAAAAAGCATAAGTCATTTTACTGTGAATTTTAGTTATTAATATGATTGGAAAGAGGGACAAAAGCTCAAGCTATGCTAATTTTTTTTTTAAATTTTATCATTAATCTTGACTGTTTTATGCAAGAAATCGTAATGCAAATTCCTTTGACTATTCACTGATATTTTAACAGTTTTTATGCTCTCCTGTAAAATTGCAATATTATTCATCTTATGCGTTTTTCAACTGAAGGTGCGTATGATCGTATTCAAAAGTAATAAAGTTTGGATAAAACTTCTCTACTTATATCTTTGGTAAACGACGACATCGTGTTGAAGTACCTGAAATGAATAAAAATTCAGATTTTTTATATTCTTATCAAATGTGAAGTCTGGCAATCATCATAAGATAATCTTCATGAACCTTGGTACTTATGAAACAAATTGTGGATTGTAACCTGATAATCTATAGAGGTATTCCTTTTCATTGATTGCGGGCAAAACGTTCTTTATAAGTAGGTAGGTACTTAAAATGAAGTAGAAAAATTATAAAATATTAAGAAAAAATGAGAAATAAAGCATCGAACTCATACTATTTTTGTTTTTTTTAATACCTACACCGCTTAAAAATTTCAATAATTAACAATAACCTAACAAGCTGTAATTTGGCATGGATATACATATTTAATAAAAAATATGTTCTTCAGGGTACCTCCCCTACAGGTAACGTGAGGATGATTTTTTTTTCGTTGCGTAGGTACCCCATAATGTGGAGTATCGTTGAAAAGTTCTTTCAATAATATTATGGGTCTCCTAAGATCGTTATTGGATATAGGGCATCGTTTGCGAAATATTAGGGAACATTTTAGTTATAGTCAAGTGCCCCTCCCTCCCCCTGCCGGCTAAACGGTTGCAGTTAGACAAGTGAAAAATCTCAAAAATAGGTTATAATGATGAATTTACATGGAAAACTATCACGGCTATGTTAACATAACTAGTTAATGAGTAATAACTAGTCGATAAAACTACTACTTCGGAACCCTACATTGCGCGTGGCCTGACACGCATACCTACATACATTGCCCGATTTTATTTCATGACAAATAGTTAATTTATTGTGATATCGTAAAATAAGTAAATGTAATCTAAGCACGTATTGCAATCTACCTATACATGTAATTTTGAAGGTTATACGTGAAATTAAATCAAAGCAAAAGAAATAATTAATTTTACTGTTATTTGTTCTCAATCTGCATTTACGATGTCTTAGCGATTTTGTTCAATCAAAAAAAAAACATGTTTATTAAAATATGTATGTGTATGAATGTTAATTATGGTTTCTCAAATCAATGTTATTTACCACTAGCAAGCAACAGCTTATTTAAATACTAGAATTATTTTTCGAGTCTCTTTGTTTACGAATAAAATGTCATGATAACCTAATAGTTTCAACCTTGGTGCTCCACGTGGGAGGGATTAAGTTCCTGCTTAATAGATATCGCACCCCCAGTGGAAAAAAGCATAAGTCATTTTACTGTGAATTTTAGTTATTAATATGATTGGAAAGAGGGACAAAAGCTCAAGCTATGCTAATTTTTTTTTTAAATTTTATCATTAATCTTGACTGTTTTATGCAAGAAATCGTAATGCAAATTCCTTTGACTATTCACTGATATTTTAACAGTTTTTATGCTCTCCTGTAAAATTGCAATATTATTCATCTTATGCGTTTTTCAACTGAAGGTGCGTATGATCGTATTCAAAAGTAATAAAGTTTGGATAAAACTTCTCTACTTATATCTTTGGTAAACGACGACATCGTGTTGAAGTACCTGAAATGAATAAAAATTCAGATTTTTTATATTCTTATCAAATGTGAAGTCTGGCAATCATCATAAGATAATCTTCATGAACCTTGGTACTTATGAAACAAATTGTGGATTGTAACCTGATAATCTATAGAGGTATTCCTTTTCATTGATTGCGGGCAAAACGTTCTTTATAAGTAGGTAGGTACTTAAAATGAAGTAGAAAAATTATAAAATATTAAGAAAAAATGAGAAATAAAGCATCGAACTCATACTATTTTTGTTTTTTTTAATACCTACACCGCTTAAAAATTTCAATAATTAACAATAACCTAACAAAATAAAAAACTTGTTACCTTATCAACTTAATATCCAATATTCCTATTATCCAGCAGAACTGCAGAAGGTTGAATTAAGCTATTATTAGGAGTTATCGCGATAAAATTATGTTGGAAACTTCTAATGCATATTTACTTTGGGGGTAATCTGTGTGTGAAACCTAATTATAGACTGGTTTCCTAGTGATAGCCATCATAATCCCATCATAAGAAGGATTGAGAATTGACAACAAACCTGGGTCAATGCGGCTCTACATTTTTTTACTACTTTGCAGCGCCATCTGTTGGAAGAGTAATAAAATATTTTCTTCCAATCAATATGTTCGTTGTTACAATGGAACAAGTTTACAAAATTTATACTAGATGGCGCAGATTGCACTTTAATTATTCATTTTGAATATTATAAGTTATTATTTAATCACATATTATTATTATCATGCTATAATCACTATTGTAAATATAATAAATACAATTAATTGTACGCAATTACGTCATGTAATAACATTTTATTATACTTTAGTAGAAAACATCCTGCCATCTAGCGTGAAACTTTTAAACTACGTACAAAATGACGTTATCCGATCAATAAGTTAGTTTTCTGTTGTTAGTGACAGATGGCGATAGTCACCTGACTAAAATATTTGGGAAGCATAATATTTGATGATAAACTACCCAAATAATCTGTTGAAAATAAAAAGTGAATTAATCCTCAATAAGAAATTTAAAAGCCTCGAATTTTTTTGTGATTTATCGCTAATATTAAACGAGGTGAATTTTTCGGTGCCTACCTACAACCCGCTTATCTCTTCCGTTTCCGTAAAAACGGTATTCACGCTTGACCAATTCATAAACTTTTATTTATCGCCGCCCTCAATCTTTTCAATGGACGAGCCATTGTAGAATTATCAGCGAAGATATGAAAATTTTAATTTAGAATTTAACTTATAGATTTATAGCTGAAGTAGACTTTTAATTATCAAGTTTGTTTCCGAAGTTTCGGAGAGAAAATATACGATGTTTTTGGCTACCTAAATTATTAGATCAGCTTCGAAATAAACAGTTCCTGTATCTAGTAATTTTGTAAAATATATATCTACGAGTAGGTAGCTATGAGTAAACGACGGTTCTTTATCATGAAAAAGGAAATGCTGTGAGAATTATTATTGTATTTAAAAAAAATATTTATTTACCAAACAAAAACGCACGATCTGAGTCCAAATATTTATCTGTAGCATAAATATTTGTCCTGGTCACTACCAATGCTTACGGGTTCGTCAAAATGAATTGATTTTCAAATAACGGTGATAAGGTAAAATACCTTACTACCCACACCACGCATATTGGGGTTAAAATAAGTGGTATAGAGCCCTACGTCCTATCGGGACTTGGCGGCATAACCTCGTCTGTTGTCCAGAATTGTCCACCAATACTTGGGAGGTTGACTTAGCTCAAGATGGATCGAACTTCTTGTCTTGTCACTTAGTAGGCTAGTAGTTAGTACCATTGGTTCCACTTTCTTTGTTTACTCATTCTCGTGTTCTAATGGAAGTTAACTGGCAATAAATCTCCAGCTCCATAAATAACCGCGTTATATCTAAACGGCGCGGCATGGCGGCAGGCCGGCGGCATGTGGGATGGTTTGATTTGCTCGGCTCGTTTTCTGCAATGGGTCAATTCTGATCGCTATCATTTTAAATCGGTTTCTTACGGCACTAGTCGTTTGGTAGCTTCAAGCAGAACTACAAAATTGCTTTACTTTGTCTGTCCAGTGTGAAACTCACGCTCATACAAATAAGATATCACCTTAATATTTACTCTTACTTAATATTTATTTACTACTTAATTGTGTGTCCTTGCCTGTAATTTAAGCTGAGACCCATGCTCGTCAGGCCGCGTCGCTACCAACTTATACCTACACAGTTTTGTGTACCATAAAATATTATGGGGATTATTTACACTTAGTTTTTATCGTAACAGAATATGGCTCTTCTAGAAACATCAGATTATAGACTTTATTGCCTTATGAGTTGATTATTAGTTCGTCTCAAACTTTGTGGTGAAACTGATGAGACGAAATAATAACTTTAAAATAACTAAATAAATAAATTATTTTAAGAGTACTCAGTGTAGTTCAGTGTCCTACCTTGTCAGTACCTTAGAGTAAATGTAACATTTTTAAAAAGTCTTGAGAAAGGACTCCAAAACAAGTGAAATCTTATATCGACTGAGCCGAAACCAATGAAGAATATATTTATTGCCTGAACAACTCTCTAATTAGGAAGCATTTCCCAAACCACACAGCGCCGTAACGGGCTCACACCTCGCTAGTACTGTCAATAAAATCACACATCGTATGCATGATCACTGATGCATTTTCTATTATTAGAAGCTGTGATCAAATCGGTCACTCTTTGTCTATAAATAGCGATGAAGTAAACGCTCCAGATAATTGTATGGGATCGATTGGGACGCGTTCGGAATTGCTTGAGGTCGATGTAATTGGTGACTAGAATATCGTGGTGGTTAACCTATCGCTTCGCCCGAGGTTTTGCCTGCCTCTGGAATAATAAGTACCCTATGTCCTATTCCAGGTTATGGTCTACCTGTGTGCAAAATTTCACGAAAATCTGTTCAGTGGTTTTTGCGTGAAAGAGTAACAAACATCTGCTTTCACAAACAACTTTCACATTAATAAAACTAGTAGGATTGTAACTGTCCTTTTACTCAATGCCGGCGTTAGGGGGGGCGCGGAGGGGTAATGGCCCAGGGCGCCACATTTGGGAAAGGAGCAGAAAGAAAGGAAAAATACAATTTTTAATAAAGGTTCCTATTGGTTCAGCAAAAGGCTCGATTTAGATTTTCTTATATGGGCGCCACAATATCCTTGCCCGGGGTGTCAGTGGCTCTAACGATAGCGCTGCTTTTACTGACAGAAAAACTCTTAAAATAAGTATTAATATAACTTCTTGAACGCTTTCATTTAGCTTGACCCTGTACGTACGAGTATGTATATTTAGCAGAAGGAGGTATTCTATGGTGTGAACTCAGATCATCTCTGCAAACCATGTATCAAAGTACTATGAACATGGATCTCTCTCTGTGGGCGTAATTATATGTCAGGATTACCAGGATACTAAATAAAACCCATAATTCGACAGGCACAAGGATACTATCCGTTTATTGCCTGATAACACCAGATTTTATCAATTCAACGTTATTTAGTTTTTACTTTGATTCGCGATACTCTCAATCTGTCTGTCTTCTTGACAGTTCCCTTTTTTCTTAATTTTAAAGATTATTACGAACTTATTTTAGGCTGCACCGATATATACAAAATATGTGACTTTTTTCAAATCTTCTGAAAGCTTTGCAGATTCCGTGACAGTAAAAATTATCATAGTAACTTTTTGATTACAATCGGAATCATGAGGCCAGGCAAGATTTAACAGCAGTTGACGTTTTGTAGATAAAATCATTTTACTTTTAAAATTTCCGAGTATTTCTCAACTGTAATAGCATCTTCTATTCCATGCATTTTTGATTCTTCTCTGGATATCAGTTTGCTTCAATATCATGAAATCAACCTATTGCATGTTCTTCTTAATATCATTGTATGAGGACCACCGTATTACAGACGAGTTACAGTTGGGGAATGGCTCCTGTCCTCCATGGCTATCAGTAATATCATAGACATTAACAATACGTTGGAAACTAAGGACGAAAGGAGAAGAAAGAATGAAGATGTTGTGATCTGTGTATCTCATAACGCACGTGGTGGCAATACTGCTCAAACACTTTTGTATTCACGCAAAAGGTACTGAAATATTCTTATGTAGATTAGGTACTGTTCGTGTATAAACAAACGAAATATCAACTTAGCTGTTTGAACAGTGTTTAGTGGACAGCTTTAATCTTCCTAAGTATGACAAGAGACGCGTGAAATAGGAGAAATCATGTAATCGTAAATTGAGGCTATGTTTTAAAGCTATAAATTCTAAAAAAATGATTTTTAGATTTTTTGGTCTATGCGTTTGTGTTCGCTAATCCCAGAATCGGTTTGACTAATTTGAATGCAATTTTCATTGATATATTTTAGAAACATTTGCTGTTTGTTTTGTTTCAATTTCAACAAACGTAAAAGATAATTATAGCCTATAAAATATTTTTCAATGGGTAAGGTGGTTTGGGTAAGTGAGGGCGGTATCTAGTTTTATAGTATTTCAGCACTGTTCCTCAATCAGTCGCTAATCAATATATTAGTCGGTAATTACTCATTAGTAGTGTTGTAACCAGATTCCACTTGGCGGGTCAATTGCTCGGCGCCTGCGGTAGTCGACGATATGATTTGTTGCATCGTGCACGACCTGTGCAGTCTGCATTGCGAACATCGCATTGATAATATACGTTAGTTTTACTAGACCTAGACTTTTGATTCCATATAATTATGTATGCACCTGGGTGAATATCAAATCGGTCAATTTTACGTGTCCACGTTGAGAATCTTTTTTTTATGTAATTTATTATTCCCCTTGATTTTATTTTTCAGGGACCTTGATTTTTATTATATTTCCACGTTGAGAATCGAGATGTAAAATGATGGGATGTTTCTTTTTTTTACAGTGAACCTTATTCATAAGCTCAAAGTCACACAATGGGCTATGGAAAGGGCTATGCTTGGTATTTCTGTAGGTGATCGAGTCAGAAATCATGCAGATGAACAAGAATATAATTGACATAGTTCATCGAGTAAGCCGGCTTAAGTGGCAATAGACTGGCCACATAATTCGAAGGACCGATGATCATTGGGGAAGAGGTCCTTGAATGGTGCCCACGTCGTGTAAAAAGGAGATAGAAAGGGCTGACTAACCCACCAGGTGAACTGACAATATAAGAAGACAGCAGGTACTCGCTGGATTCAGAAGGCACAGGACTGGTCAGAATGGCGCAAGTTATGGGAGGGCTATGTCCAGCAGTGGATCTCCAAGAGCTTATGGATTGATGGATGGATAGATGTTAAATAATAATATCTATATTTTTTTAACAATAAAGAGTTTTATTAAACGACTAGCTGACCCGGCGAACTTCGTATCGCCTAATAATTGATCAGTTATCGACCGGAGAGGAAAAATGATTAAATTACTAAAATGGCTATTAAAAAATAAGGGTTGATCGTAGAAGGGTGAAAATTGAGGATTGTATGTATTTTTGTATGTTGTATCATAAAAAAATAGAAATTAAAAATTTTGTCTAAAAAATAAAAAAAAAATTTAGGGGTGGACTACCCCTAACATTTAGGGGGATGAAAAATAGATGTTGGCCGATTCTCATAGATACCAGATAAGCACAAAAAAATTCATCAAAATCGGTCAAGCCGTTTCGGAGGAGTATGGCAACGAAAACTGTGACACGTGAATTTTATATATTAGATGAAAGTTGTTGATAAGTCTCGAGAATTCGTGAGATTAGATACATTAAGCTTGATTTTAGTGATTTTAGAGCTTTGTCACAGAAAAGTCCAATTTAGTATCACTGATTCTCAATTTTGGTGAGTACTTTCGATTTTGGTGAGTAATTTTCAATTCTGGTAGCCACACTAGATTTGAACTTTACGAGATTACGAGAAGTATGGTGCAAAAAAAAATTAAGTACTATGAACAAACCATATCTCAGAGAAATATTTTCAAGTCCTCCAAACTGAACTTGGTCATGACATACCGATATTGTCACGCAATATATTTTTAAAGTTGTCATGAGAAAGTCCTTGATCTGAACATTCTCACAAGCCCACAAACAAGTCGACATCTCCAAATTGGAGCCAATCGAATTATTCAGCTGTAAATCAATTGGCATGACTCACTAGCGCATGATCCGTGGAGCGGAATAACTCCTAGCCGCTATTCATTAAGTATACATTTATCTACATAAATAAAATACAAAAATATTTATTTATTTATTTATTTATTTATTTGAACATCAACACAATGAACAACAAAACAACATAAAGAAGGATTGCATAAGAAGAAAGGTAATTGCCATTGTAATTAAAGATGTCTGATTTGTAGGGATGTCTTTTATAAACTCTGAAACCATCCAATCGATGTGCGTCAAAATGGTTTCATTTGAAAAGCAACTATCCGAAGGTAGTTTGAAACCATTAAAATAATGCATTATGCACATTATAAATGGTTCGTGGCGACTTTAAGTCCAATGATTGAAAATTGATGAAAGTTGATTTGAACTTTTCCATAGAGCAATTTGAAGATAATATGTAAAGATGTGTCAACGTCAACGTCAACACAAAAACACTGAAATTCCCTAGTGAAATGACTCAGCGTGGTTCACGGACCAATCTTGTGAAATTTTATCAAATCCTTTTTTTATGGAAAAAGCCGAAAACGAGCTGGCAATCCACCTAATGGTGGCTATCGCCTCCAATGGACAGCAGCAACACCAAAAGCATTGGCAATTGGCATTGGCATTGGCATTGTCGGTAGGGTTGCCACATCGTCGGGATTCGTCTGGATTATCCCGACATTTTGTATGGTGTCCAGAGTCTCGACAAAACACAAAATGTCCCGACAATTCACTCGATCTAACAGAATGCGCTTGGTGAGTGCAAGCAATGCAACACGATGGCGAACCGCCACCGAATAATCCGAAAATCCCAACTTTTAAAAGTTTTGTCCAGATATTTCGGTTATCCCATCTGGCAACGCTAATTGCCGGCCGAGAAAGCGAGAAGAAAAAGAAAGAAAGATCTGGCTCTCAAGCCCCCATCCGGAAGACGACCAGTCTTTTGGCGGCTGTCTCCAGCAAGAGGGTGGTACCAGGCGGACACTAAGGTAAGTAATGTTAATCTGTAACAAAATACTATAATAGGCTGCTGTCATTTTGTACTCTGTTACTCTGCTCCTTTGTCTATTGCCGTTTAAAAAAAAATAAAGTCAGTCGTTATCCGGAAGTCATTGTTTTATTAATAGGTTATGGGCCCAGGTTTTTATAATGACCATTATTTTTACATTTGTAGCAAGTTATCATTTTCTTGTTGTTTGACATTGAAGTATCTGAACATTTCGATGCCGTCGAACCGCCATGTTTGCTAGTGTTGTTCCAATCTTTCGATTTTTTCTTTGCAGCGAATGCAGCGCCACTGGTATCCGTGTCAGTCTTCGAAAACTCCATGTCAATCAACTTTGATTTTATAGGTGATATCATAGGTGAATACCTATCTGGCAAACCTGCTAATAATAATGAGCCGATCCATTCTTCCGTGATATCAAATCCTGTGCCTCTCAATCTATGCGCTGTTTCAACCATGTCCGTTACATACGTAGTCATAGAATCACAATTTTCTTGACGAATTGAAATTAAATGACGTAATAGGTTTATTTTCCTTGCGAAACCAGAGTCATCGAACAAATTCTTCAATTTATTCCACAGCTTTTCTGAGGTCTCGGCGTCTTTAATATGCACGTATAATGATGGATCTATCGTTAGTATTAACTTCGCCTTGGTTTTTGCGTCATCCGTTGGTTTTCTTTCTGCTCCATCCACTGTTTGAATGTAGTGAATCATACCCTCGAGCACCAACAGATTTTCTGCCGCGAAACACCATTCGCTATAATTTTCCCGGCCTTTTAGTTTTGGAATACTCTGAATATAGTTTGTAGCCATTGTTAAACACTTTTTCACACTGTAATTACTTCTTTTTAACTAGAAATTACTGAAAAAACTTGGATAACGCCCATAACCTATTAATAAAACAATGACTTCCGGATAACGACTGACTTTATTTAAAAACCAGTGCCCATTATTAAATAAAAAGCAGTCGAACGCTTTTAGTGTGGTATTTCTAAATGGAGAATTCAGCAAAAGCGAGTGGTACATAGATTCCGGCGCGAGCGCGCACATGACAGCAAATCAGGAATGGATAAAAACTCCAAATTATTCGCCGAGTTTACCAGAAATAACTGTCGCTAACAATATGAAAATGCCTGTTGTGTGTTCCGGAGATATACAAATAACGACGGATCAGAATTACGACATTACAGTGAGAAATGTGTTGTGCGTGCCAGGCCTGACAACCAACTTGTTGTCAGTAAGTGAGCTCATGAATAACGGAAATAATGTTGTGTTTAAACAAAATCACTGCTATATTTATAATAACAAAAGCCAGTTGGTTGCAACAGCCGAGTTAAACAATGGTGTTTATAAGCTGAAACTGAAAGTGATAGATTGTTTCATGGCAGCACCAGCAGTAACAAGTGCCGAGTTATGGCACAGAAGACTAGCTCACATAAACAGTCAAAACTTAAATAAAATGAGAAATATTGTAAATGGACTGTCTTATCCACAAAACAGTAACATAATGAAGGATAAATGTGTAACATGTTGTGAAGGGAAGCAACAAAGATTACCTTTTCCACGTGCAGGGCGTAGGAGTACTGAGACTCTACAGTTGATACACGCTGATGTATGTGGCCCCATGGAAAAGAAGTCTATAGCAGGTTCACAATATTTTCTGTTATTTGTGGATGATTTCAGTCGTATGAATTTCATATATTTTTTGAAACATAAAAATCAAGTTTTCAAAAAATTTAAAGAGTTCAAAGTTATGGTAGAAAATCAGTTGAACAAACGCATTAAAGTTTTACGCACTGACAATGGTGGTGAATTTTGCAGTGAGCAAATGGAAAATTACCTATCTGATGAAGGGATCATTCACCAGAAAACCACAGCATATACTCCAGAGCAAAATGGTGTGTGCGAAAGAGCAAACAGAACTGTTATTGAAAAAGCAAGATGCTTATTATTTGATGCTAACCTAGACAAGAAATTTTGGGCAGAAGCAGCAAATACAGCCGTATATATTAAAAATAGATCCGTCACCTCAAGTTTGGATAACAAGACGCCATATGAGGCGTGGTATGGACAAAAACCAGATATAAGTCACATTCGCTTATTTGGAAGCCGTGTAATGGTTCACATTCCCAAGGAGCGAAGGCAAAAGTGGGATAGAAAAGCTGAACAGTATATACTAGTTGGTTTTTCAGAAACAGTGAAAGGTTATCGGGTTTACGATCCAAAGAAAAATACTGTCACAGTCAAGAGAGATGTAATTGTGATGGAAGATACAAACACAGTGAAGGAAGAAAATGCAACATGGATCACAGAAGAAAGAGATGTGGTGAGGATGATGGATGAGGTTTCTCCAGCCCCGACATGTAATGAAGTAAACCCAGTGTCATCTCCAGTGACACCAGAGCGGTTGCCAGAGATCAGAGATTCAGTGGGGGAGGCTACTGAGTGTGAATCTCTTGCTGACAGGAGCTCCGATACATCTATATACACTGATCCAGACGACACCTTCACAGATACAATCATTGAAAGAGATTTATCATCCAATGAATTTGAAAGTCCTCAAAAAGTCCATATTAGTACTAGGACTCGGAAAGTTCCAGAACGCTATGGTTATAGCAGTTTATGTGTTTCCAGTCCATATATGGAAGCTGAGCAGATGGACTTCTCAGATGCGCTTAGTGGACCAGAGGCAGAGCAGTGGAAGGTGGCTATTCAAGAGGAGCTGCAGTCTTTCAAGGACAACGATGCCTGGGAGCTCGTTGATGTGCCGGTCACTGCGTCCATAGTTCAGTGCAAGTGGGTGTTAAATAAAAAGTTTGATGTGAATAACAAAGTGCGGTATCGTGCGAGACTAGTTGCAAAAGGTTTTACACAGCGTCGTGGAGTTGATTATACTGATACATTTTCCCCTGTTGTAAAACATTCTACACTCAGGATGTTGTTTGCTCTCAGTGTTGAATGGAACATGGATATTACCCACTTAGATGTAAAAACTGCATTTTTAAATGTTCATTTGAAGGAAAACATTTATATGGCTATTCCGGAAGGTTTTAGTAATAAAAGCAATGGTAAAGTTTTAAAATTAAAAAGAGCCATATATGGTTTAAAACAATCATCCTTGGTGTGGTATGAAAAGGTAAGAGATTGTTTGTGTAATTTTGGATTCAAAAATAGTAAATTTGAACCATGTCTATTTACAAAATATACAGATAATGTCAAAGTTATTGTAACTGTATATGTTGATGATTTTCTAATATTCTCAAATTGTATAAATGAGACAGAAAAATTAAAAAGTCTATTAAGTTCTGAATTTAAATTGAAGGATTTAGGTCCTGTGAAACAATATTTGGGCATGAGAATTAATCTAGATAAAAACCATAATACTATTACTATAGATCAGCAATATTATATAGAGAAATTATTGTCTAAATTTGGTATGAGTGATTGTATGTCTGTAGATACTCCAATTGAACAAAAACTTAATATTGAAAAATCAGAGGTTTGTGCTCAAGACATTCCATATCAGAGATTAATTGGTAGTTTAATGTATCTAGCTGTTTTAACGAGGCCGGACATTGCATTTACTATAAGTTACCTTAGTCAATTTAACAATTGTTATAATGAAAATCACTTTAACTATGCCAAAAGAGTTCTTAGATACTTAAAGAAAACTAAAAATTATTGTTTAAAATATAGTAAAGGAAATTGTATACTTGAAGGTTTTGTTGATGCCGACTGGGCTGGTGATAATATAGATAGGAAATCATACACTGGTTACTGTTTCACTATGTGTGGTTCAGTGATATCTTGGCAGAGTAGTAAACAAAAGACAGTTTCTTTATCCAGTACAGAAGCTGAATATGTGGCTCTGGCTGAGGCATCAAGAGAAGCAGTATATTTAAGAAACTTGATGTATGAAATTACTGGTCAGCTGTGTATTATTAAACTTTATGGTGATAACCAAAGTGCATTAAAATTGGCTTTAAGTCATCAGTCTCACAATAGGTCTAAGCATATTGATGTAAGATACCATTATATTAGAGATGCTATTAGAAATAAATTAATTGAAATACAATACATCTCAACTCAAGATATGCCTGCTGACTTATTAACTAAAGGTTTGGTAAATAATAAACATTATAAATTTATGCAAAGACTAGGTATCATTGCTATGTATGTAAAAGGAAAAAAATGAAACAAAAAGTCTGTAGTAAAAATTTAATGTACTTACTATTTAAATGTAATACTTACGAGCTATTTAAATGTGTGAACATTATATTTGCTGTTTATTTTGTTAAGTGGGGATGTTAATCTGTAACAAAGATTACCTTTTCCACGTGCAGGGCGTAGGAGTACTGAGACTCTACAGTTGATACACGCTGATGTATGTGGCCCCATGGAAAAGAAGTCCGTAACACTTAAGAAAGTAAGTAACACTTTATAAAAACAATGTGGCATCACCACTGTTGTATTTTAACACTGTGACATTATGCATCGTCCGATTAAAAAGCAGCTAATTCGTCAAAACATAAAAAATTTTGCCCCGGGTGAGGATCGAACTCACGACCTTAAGATTATGAGACTTACGCGCTGCCTACTGCGCCACCGAGGCTGTGAAATGTACAATAAAATCAGCGACTACTTGTAAAATTGTGATAACAAATTTAGCAGCTAGATAAAGGTTTCTGGAACATTGGTTGATTCGAAATATTTATTTTTAAATGTCTTGTGTATTTTAAAATTGTATCACTGGGTTGGGAGACATGATCATGTTACTGTTCAAAAGTTAAAAAATAATTATTATCTCTCAACAGGTCGCTGAAGGTCGATTGCAACTGCTAATTAGCAGAGATTTATATCTTAATCATAGACGTAATAAAGATGACCTTATCTTAATATTATTTTTAGTGATGCCAATTTTTATTTATTTTAATTACCAAACTGACACATGAAATTGATAACATTCAACATGAACAGAAATTCTAAGTATTATTGGAACAATAAATCAATTTCCAAACCTATAAATATTATAGCTGTATATCTGGTGAATAATGCATATTATATGTAATAATAAAATTTGAAATAATACCGGCGAGTGTGAATTTCCACCCGCTACGCCATCACATAATTATTATGAATAGAATAGTTTCAAGGTTAATAGATTTGTCACAAAAACTGAACACAGCGGACGCCCGGGGTGCAGGGGTACAAAACTGTAGGCGTTAATTTAAAACGACAAAACAAATAACCATAGGCTTCAGTTGCAGTCAAATATCACACTATTCCAATGCGGGAATTAATTAAATACTGGGATGGTCTCGGATGTACGAGGTATGGAAGAGACAGGACCGATGTAAAATTAAAAGACCCAAATGGAGTTCTATTGGAATTACATTTTGTTATTACTTCAGAAATACCGCATCATGAATACCTACCTAGTTCCAAGTTAAAAAGCGATGAAATACTAAATAGGTAGGCAATTTTTTTACTTACGGACGTGTTCCATTAGTAATTATATATTAAGATATAATTAATTATACAGTTTATATTATTACAAAATGGTAGTGTTGAATTGTAGTGTTTTATGTGAAGGAATTTTAATACGTATTTTGCACGTTTACGCGTAAATAATCAAGGCGTTCTGTAAGATAGAAAATGCATTGATTTATTTTTAAAACATTTCTGTAGGGGTTGTAACTTGTAAACAACACGAATTGAAAGGTTCAAATTAATGGATGCCTTGGATTTACTTTTCCAAGTTAAATAATATTTTTAATCGGATTTTATTATACTTTATATAAATTTTCTTAATATTACTTCATAGGTAGAGTGCCAGTGAAATGACTTGATACAAAAAGAATTCAAAATGGTTTCGGTGTCGCTTCCAGCGTCCGTTGTTCGGTGCTGCTACCCGGTAGACAGTGCGGCCCATAAATTGAGCGGCGCTGTCAATTGCACCCGCTCACCGATAGTTGCGGTCGACGCGCGTTGCCCGCTTTTTGAACGTGATATTGTTTTTAAACGTATCGTATCGGTTTTGTTTTATAAATAAATTATTTATAATGAACGGTCACATTCAATTACCAAAACATAAATTTATTTTATCACACTGGTCCTTATCAATAGTTCCGATATAGTACATTATGATACAAGTGTGGTATGTTGGTCATTACACTCGAGGTGATATTGCACAGCGCGAGCCGAAGGCGAGTGCAGCAAGAGAACCGAGAGTGTAATGACCAAACCTCACGTGTGTCATACGACGTTTTTCAACACACTTACGAGTAAAAAAACAAATGATTGATTATTCTTACTCAAATAAACAATGCTCACAGACCAGACGGAAAGTTTCTTAAAAATGGCGCGCTCCGCGCTGATATTTTTTTTTTCTGCGCGCGGCGTGTTAGCTATGCGCGCGCAGATTGGAGCGTAGGCACGAACAATTACGCTAAATAGCCAAAACGCAAAATGTAAAAAAATCTAATATTTATGTATTTATGAATTAGTTTCACGTTGAATTATTAATTAAAGTAAATAAGTTGTTGAAAATTTATCATATTAAAGGTGGTACACTTCTTTTTTTTTACAAAAATAGTGTTATTTTTAGTCTTATGTTGAAACGAAACGTATCTAAGTCAAAACTTTTTTCCGAAATTTAAAAATAAAACTATAACCCGGCTAAGTTAAGAGCAAATAGAATGCATAAATAATATCTTTCAGCAAGGTACAAACTTAATTTGATGGAATATAAAATAAAACACTAGTGCGATCAAGAGAAATAAGTTGAATCCAAAAAAAATTTTTTTTTTTAAACACTTTTATTTCAATTTTTTTTTTGATTTTCGTGTATTGTCATCGGAAATACACATGTCTGCCAAATTTCATCAATTTTCATTAAAGGGAAGTCATTCAAAATTTGATTTGATGCTTTGATGCTTTGATGCTCCGAAGTGAAAGTAAATAAAAGTGTTTAAAAAGCACAAGTGTTTAATACCATGGTTTATGAGTGTAAAAGCCATGTGATAAAAACCAATTTATGAGCAAGGGTGTTGAAAAAGAAATTATGTCACTTATTTTAAGAGTGCCTGGATGCCATACACGATCAAGTATACTTGTCAAGTTCGCAGTTTGACTTGTCAAAGTTGCACTTTAATTTGCCGCGCCATCCAGCGTGCATGAGATAACTTTATGGCCAGATAGCTTACCGTGGCTATAAACGATCATGACACATGATCGTGACATATGATCGTTTATGGCCTGCATAAGGCTAGAGTATATTCATGCATGCTGCACGGGTGGGTACCCACACGTGGGTACCTACAATAGGTGACAGAAGAGTAACAGCATGACAATTAAAAGATCAGTACATAATAATAAGTTTTTAAAGAAAATCTGTAACGCCCCAACTCAGCCACTAAAGGTTACTTAAATCGCTACTTTGTACAGAATTTGTATTGAGATTCTGTACTGAGAAGCGATTTAAGTAACCTTTAGTGACTGTGAGTTGGGGCGTGATGTTATTTAATACCTATTAAGTTTAAGTTTCATGTTCCTAAGTCTCTTCTATTTCTGTAATATTTTATACAACTCATAAATCGATAAACCTAACGGAATAGCTTTCACAAAAATTAATGAGTTAATCAAACACTTACCACCCCGGTGGGTAATTTAATTGAAAAATGTAAAAAACAAAAAATTACCGCCGAAACCTCAAATAAATCTTCCCGTAGATAAGCGAAAAAATAATTAGCGCCTGCGGCGGGTCCTCGCTAATTAAATATAAATATGCATCGAAATATCGACTTCGACTCTATGGTTTCTGTCCTTGCGTAGTACTTATGTTATGTTGAAAATTCACACAGTTGAAAATTGTTTTTTTGGCTTCAACCTATTAATTGCCCATTATTGAGCACGGGGTCTCTCCTCTTGAGGAGGTCTAGAGTATACTCCACCATAAGGAATATGTCAATCTATTTGGAACATGCGTGGGAGATTCTATGGAAAACGAATTATAGATCACGGAGTACTAGAGATTGTTATTGATGTGAACGTTAGGAGAACTGGAAATATATCACGGAGCAAACTAAAAGGAATATAATTTCATAACCAACACTACCTCTTCTATGGATATACCATGAATATACCGCGGGCGAAGTTGCGGGAAGATCGTTCTAGTATAGACCAAGTGGTCAATTTAAATTAGTGAAACATCATTCTTTAGTTTATCTGCTGTTTAAATCCGTTCCCGGAACAAGAGTAAAACCTTAGTAAATAATATCTCTTAAAAATCGGTGTTTCTTAAAATGAAGTCACCAGGATCCACTAAATTCATTTTGCATACGACTATCCACATTTAACGATAGTTGGATCATATTCCGCATAAACCCCGAACGCAATAATTGCTAGTAAATTATTTAAAACGCAAATTGTATGTACTTTGAAACTCTTAGCAGTTTTAATTATTGAATTATTAGTTTTATGTTCCGTTGTTCCATCTTAAATCTCTGTCAATTGTTCTAATGCTGTAGGATTACATATATAATATGTTATCTTACTGTGAAATAGAAATAGGTATAGAAAATCCCAAATAACTATAAAAAAATTTAATTTCCACGTAGAGAGAAAGTGATTCACATAATTGTCTTATTGCAATTATTAGAACCATTTACATAATTTTCATGATCTACATACATAATTCCAAAAAGAACATCGACTCGAATCGACTATTTCTTAACTAATATAGCATTATCTACAAAATTTCAAAAATAACATCTTCTTGAACCCGACTCTAACTAGTTAATTTTTCCAGTACCATATTATACTTCCAACGCACCGTAATATCTGAAAATGCATCCCATTATGGAATCTCCATATCATAAATACCTCGGCTCGTTTAGATGTAGACGGACAAAAAGCGAGACGAAAACTTCGTTAGTTTAGAATCTTTTGAGTTTCCCGCAAAGCCCCATATTACCATCTTTATCTAGGGGAAGCCGGGTGTATTAACTAGTGAAGCCATGAGATATGAATCTTTAATTTTCCAAATTTATTAAAACGCTAAGCGAACTCCACGTTCAAACAGCAATATTTTTAACGACGGAGGTTAGCAATAGGGGTGGGACACTGACAGGAGTTATCGATAATTTCTACGTTCTTGGTTTGGAATCGATACAATATTATGTACTTAGGTGTATCATTTATCTACTTACTTTAAAATGTCAAAAACTATGATTTTATTTTAGGCAAAATTTATTGCCTTTTCGATAATTTTTAACCCCCGACAAAAAAGAGGGGGTGTTATAAGTTTGACGTGTATCTGTGTCTATGTGTATCTGTATGTCTGTATGTCTGTCTGTGACATCATAGCTCTCAAACGGATGAACCGATTTTGATCCAGGTTTTTTTTGAAAGGTAACATAATCGAGAGTTTTCATAGCTAAGTTTAGTCTGAACTCTAAATAAAACTGTCGGGGATTTTATTTTATTTTAATTTAAGATTATTGCAAGGAACTCTTATATCCGGATTTAATTTTATTAATACTTGTCAGTACTATATAATATTATATGACATAACACAAAAAGTTGTAATATTTTAATTTAAGTTTTAAATAGTTTTAAATATGATTTCAAAACATTTATTACTGTCTATTAATTTAATGGGAATATTATAAATATTATAAACAAATAAATAAATAACAACATAGTAAAGTAATTGTAAATAATTGTAATGAAGTAAAATGTTGAAGGCTAACCAATTCTCATACACTATTGTGTACTGATCAAGCCGAGCCCAAATCTGATCTTCCAATAGCGATGACTTGATCGCAGAACAATGTGGCGGCGCTGCTGCACAAATTGATCTGCTCGACGTGTGATACGATACAATCAATTCGTATCTATTATTTGCAACTGTTTCCACTGTTCACGCATGTACGATATTTGTGCTTTTCGTTCGGTGTATTGGTTGGGGTTAATTGTAAGCAAATTACAAATAGGTAACTGTAAAATGTTACTTAAAGTGGAAGGATTTTTGCTTTGACCATTTTTTATTATTAATAAAAATATGTTAAATGTTACGTTTTGAGTATGCATTATATGTATTTTAAATATATGATTTTATGCTTTAATTTCCTGTAAAACAAAATGTTTAAACATTTTGACTTACGGGTCCGAATTTGCTTCTTACTTCTACTACTTACAAACTGAGACATTCTATCTATCTCAACTGGAATTGAATTTAACTGGACAAAGTCTTATTTAAAATTGGTTTTTGATATCCAGCATTCTTTATGATAGTACATGATGTAATATTTATTGAACCTATTAATTATTTTCACATACTACAAAAATTGCTGAAAAATTTGAAAATAATACATACATAATATAAAATAGTTAACTATGCCAGTTAAGGCAGGAATTATAGTGCTCTTATTAGCTACTCACGCGTTACCGGAACCTATAGTGTTATGGTATCCCGGACAGCTTTAATGACTTTCCCTCAAGTTATTTGCTTACTTCGGTTACTGAAATAAAAGATGTATAATATAAACTTTCCCATGGAAACAATCCTATCCCATGACATCACCGCTTGATTGTTTGATAACTGCTCCACATCGTTATCATTCAATTATTTCATATTGATGTCAAATTGATTCCAAACCTTCGGTCTGAGGTCACCGCCGTCTTTAAAAGAAAACGGCCGGCCATTCAATGTTTCCTGATTGAACTTATTGCGAAACGGTTCACTTGACACGTCTTGTGTTGGAGTCATGTTCTATTTTGGTTTTGGATGAAGATGAAATGCAGTTTTAATACGCGGCATATTTTTTTTAACTGGTGATGTATTTCACAAGACTGTTGTTTAGATAAAATCTTCATTTTTTATATAGACTATTTCAGCTTTTTTGTTTCACTTCATTTAATATCAAACTGACATAGTGTTATTTTTATATAAAGACAAGCCGACAAACGAGGTGACGATCCATAGTTATGGTTATTGTCGTCCATGAACATTAGTAACACAATTATTATAATAAATAATTATTTTAAATGTATCGATAAACCACCCTCTCGGAAACACCATCCCTACGGCCGGTACGCGATAGGAAATTAAAATTTTCCTCTTCATTTAAAAGAAGCACTGCCCGAGGCTAACTCCTTAATGCGCTACATCTATTTCAGACTCCATAGATATCGATGTAACTATAGTAGATATATCTTCAATATATTTTCAAAATAAACTGTATTAATGCTTTAGCTCGTAACACAAAAAACGTTTGTACGAAATGTCCTTTATAGACTAACCATCTAATCGATACGCCTCAAAGTTTCATTTAAAAGACAATAATCCGAAGGTGGTTTGAGACCACTAAAGTGGTGCATTAGGCATATTCGGTCCATTAATACAATCAATTTTCCACTCTTCCCATACAGCAGTTTGAAGATAATATGTAAAAATGGCATATCAACGTCAACGTCAACACAAAAACACTGATCTATCATTCTCATCAAAAAAATGTTGCAGAGTGGAACACGCCGTGTACCTACTAGTCAACATGGAACAACTTTAAGAATCTTGAATGAACGGTAAAGTAAAGATAAATAAAAACACTTGGCCTTATGACATAAACCAGTCACTGAGGTCTCTTCGTAATAGATGAGGCCTACAGCATCCTGACGCTATTCCACTGCAGTCTATGGAAAGGTTAGTGTCCCAAGGAAGTTTCAGGAGTTTCTACGTGTACCTAAAGCTTCAGACAAGGATAATAATCCTGCTGGTTAACGAAAACTATGAAAAAATACTTCAACATTCACAACCGTCTATTCCCCTGTTGGCCAAGGGTCTTGGGTTCGATTCCCAGCGAAGCGGAAATTTGAACGATGACTTTTAATTTCTGTTCTTGGTGCCGTGTGTGTCCTTGTTATTGTATGTTGTCCATGGCAAGAACGTATCTTTCACATATTATATATATTTCAATATTTCACATAGGTGAATATGCATTGAAACCTTGCTCACCTATGCAAGACACCACAACAACAACGAAAAACTGGAAAAGAGCTTTTAGGTAAGGTATATGTTACCACCGTATCCTCAGGCTAATACTTTAATTCACAACTTACATTAATGTATTTTGCTTTACTACATATTTGGATTGGAGAAGAAGAAATGGTGAAACATATCTATATTTCATCAGTGCATTCTGGAGCATGGAAGATTAACAAATTTTTGCCACTAGCGGTCACCAATCCAACTACCGACCGCGGTCGTTTACTCAGGATCGACACAAACTCAAACTTTGAAGTATGAATGAAAATAGGCTATGAGTTCTTAGTATTAATTATTTTTGAGGCACGTATGGAATGCAAGAAATAAATAATATCTCTATTATAATATTTCCTCTAAATGAGCATGCAAATAGCATAGATTCCTTTGCTACGGCAATTAATTTCGTCAAAGGCGGAAATGCAGTCTTCGAGGCGACTTCGGCAGGTTTAGATAAGAGGTTCTTTACACTGTCCATGCATTACCACATTCTATTTTTTGATAGTCCAAAAGGTTCGTTTTTTTATTGCATATCTAATTTTGAACATTTTATTATCGCGCTAACGTTAAGTAGTTAAAAAACGTACGTACTTTGAATGTCTAAAATCATATAATAATATAGTTGAAAATTTTAACTTTGAGTGGCGTTTGAAACTAAAACTGTGCGTTGGGTAAATTATATAAAAAAATATATTTATATGTTTTTTAAGAAAAAATCTATTAAACTGGTTGTATGTTTTTATTTATATTCACGCAGCCTCGGTAGCGCAGTAGGCAGCGCGTAAGTCTCATAATCTTAAGGTCGTGAGTTCGATCCTCACCCGGGGCAATTATTTTTAACATCATCATCATTTTGGTACCTAGGAGGAGCACAAAAAACATGTTAATATTCTGCCCACAAAATGTAAGTTCATTTAGTGTATAGGGTTCATTACTTCGTTTCAAATCAGTCAGGCTCCTGCTAAACTTTTCTCCTTATCGAGTTTAAGAAAAGTTCAGAAAGAAAATTTTATTTACTTTTCATTCGTATTATTTATTTAACTCCTTGTACGCTAAGCCTTATATTGAATTTTATTTCCAAAACTATGTACTTTAAATTTTTTATGTACAGCTCGAATTAAAACTTAAATCGACGAGTTTAGTAATTTGAATGAAAGAAAATAATAAGAAAGGATTTTGGGAAATTCAAATTCTAAGTAGTTTTTTTTTGTAGGACACGGATTTTCTTATATCCGAAAAAGCTAGTAGATATAAAATAAAATTGTCTATTTTAGAAAGACGGATAATAATATCCGATAGACTCTGCTGTTGTTGTAATATCCCTGACACAAACTAAGTACTGACTGATGCTAAAATCAGATACAGTTCAAAGCAGCAGCTAATATCGGGGAGGGTGGGGTATAAAGAGCCAAATAACAAAAGTAACGTGTAGCCGAATATAATCTTATTTATGGCGAGGGGACGTCTGTAAATGGGATTCGATGAGCAAAGGAGCACTTAACGCTTTCATGTCCACCCTGGCTCGGCCTCCCCTACAAACTTAAGGTGCGTTTATAATGACTGGTATCTGACCAACGAAGTTTGTCTGGAAGAACATGTGTTTGTAATTTCTACATGTACAATTACTAATTCGCTCTTGGATATTACACTTCTGCAGATAATGTATAGATGTGGTAAGTAAGACCATGTTCATTTTTAAATATTAAAAATTATTGTCAAAGTACATTTTTAATTTAAGTTTGGAACAGAGAACCAATCATGTAGTTCACAATCACAAGTGAGATGAGAATTTGAATAAAAACATTTAAAGCGCCTTTTAATAACTGTATTTTTTGTTTTAATATTTGATAACTCATAAAGAAAAAAAAAACTCTAAAGATTTATATTATGGATTAAAATAATAATGTAAAATCAAATAATCATAAAACAAATATAGCAACATTCACAACCTACTTCAAGTATAAATAATGTTAGAAGGAAATTATCTATCATTATTAATTTTCTAGAAAATCTGGTGCCCAATGTGCATTTCCCCTAACGTATCTGTGGCATTTTCTTTCTTTGATTATAAGCCGCCATTAGACTTATTTCGCTAATATATGATTTAGAGGGTTATGATATGCCACGTGTGGCCTTATTAGACGTTCACACATGTTGTCTGTCTGTTCTGCGTGTTGTAATTAGATATCACTATCAATATTAGTACTTCAATTAACTGATATTATGAATTCTTTAGTGTAAGATGGGAAAAAAGTTGAGGTTTTCCTTATTAATTAGGAAATTTATCTGATTATTCATTATTACTTTTAACAACATTCTTAACTACTGGGCTTATTGTTTTCTTTCTAGTTTTTTTTATGCAGTCGGGTATTTTTGTTTTTTCTTAAATAATTAGATTTACCGTTAGTAACTACCTCTGAAACTTTAAGGTCTTTCAGTTCTCGAGTATTGTGTTCTTATGTATCAATTAAATAAGTATTTCTAGTCTCGCCGAGACTGTGAATACTGTTTAAATCACCGCCACTTTACCGACCAACATAGCCTAGCCTGCCTTACCTAGCTTTCTCTATAACACGATCATCAAGTAAATAAATCAATAGAGTTTTCACACCCTTGTTTAAGGTGTTAACTAATACAAAGTGTATCGAACCCATATCGCTGTTGAATGAAAGCTTTCTAAGCTATCTCCTACAATGCGTATGTATTAAGAGTTGTTTATTGATTAAATGATTTTTATTTAAAAAAAATATGTTACTTTAAATTATGTAAGATCCTTATAATGGGTAAATAATTTTAGATACCGTTTTAAGAATAATTGTGATTAAAATTAACTACTTAATGGATGGATGCGCTTTCTATCCGGGTTCGATTTCGGACTAGGGCAGGTGTTTACGCGATAGATGAATATTTTCTCTAGTAATGGATGTATGATATAAATAATGATTAGTTAATTTATTATATAACTTGCAATACTAACTTTTCCTTTTGTTTTCTGTTTTTTTTTCTGCCGTTACTTCACACCGAGACAACAGCTCATAACCTCGTACAAAGCTCAGGTTAGGCCGTGTTTGGGATACTGTTCTCATATTTGGACAGGCAACGCTAAATGTCACCTTTGTGCCATGGATTCGATGAAGAGGCATGCGAAGAGGCTCATTGGTGACCTAGATTTGGTTGAGACCAATTTGTAAAGCCTCGAGCACAGGCACAGAGTAGCCAGCCTCTCGGTTTTCTACACGGTGTGCACGGGAATTTTTTGAGATAATTCACCCATATCCGATCCACAGCGGGTATCCCTCCTTTTGTCGTGAACATCCCACCAGTATGGACGATGCGGTTTGCCTCGTCATTCGTTATACGCACCAAGAAGGATTGGAATAAATTACCTGCATTGGCGTTCCCGCCTGCCTTCAAGAAAATGCGTGGATGTCTACAAGAAAAGAGTGAGAAGGCTTTTATTAAGTTAATGTGCTTCACCACCTTGGACCATATCTCCACTTACTATCAGGTGGGATTTTGGTCAAGCATTAACTTATCCGTGTAAAAAAACAACATCTCTATACAGTTCCACACAAACTACTTGTAAAGACGCTCGTCTTGTACTATAATTTGATTTGACTTTAATTAAATACATCGATTGCTGAAGTGGTGTCGACAGACAGACGCTGCCACCCTGATGGAATGCGTCCGTGATTTGGGTCCGTTAATGTCAGCTGCTGTTTGTATTGACTGAGAGGATCTGACACCCTTAATCATTAGCATCTTGTAATGTTTGTGTACAGATGCTTAAAGATTTTACGCAAGACTACTGTCTTTCCTTATCTTGTTGTTTTCTACCAACTTGCAGAAAATTTATAATTTCAAAGTGTTCGATATTTTAAAAGCACTTTTAAAGATTTGCTGTGGTATATGAGATGTTGTTTCATTTGATTTATCTTCTTATGTCTTAATTATGGAGTCTTGTTTCAGAGGAGGGTTTAAAGGCCAACTAGAGTGTCGAATTGTATCTTATGACACATGAATGCTTATTACAGTATTATATTTACACTATTTCTCTAACAATAAAGATCAAAACGGATGGTTATCTGGCCATATAGCTATCTCATGCGAACTGAATGCCGCATCAAGTCAAACTGCAAACTTGTCAAGTACACTTGATCGTATCTGGCCAGCTTTAGCTAACCAGTCGAGTTATCACCATACAACTTCTTGTTTTTAACCGACTTCAAAAAAAGGAGGAGGTTCTCAATTCGACTGTATTTTTTTTATGTTTGTTACCTCAGAACTTTGGACTGGGTGAACCGATTTGGATGATTCTTGTTTTAATCAAAAGCTGGTGCTTGTCGTGTGGTCCCACATAATGAGCGAGATCTGACAATGTTATCCATGTCAAAAGTACTTCATTTGAAGTCGGTTATTTTTTGTTAAAATGTTAGACTATTTTATGGTAAGTGGACTAAGTGTTCACAGTTAAGCATAAACACCAGCTCCATCAAAGTTAAACAGTAAACCAGAAAAAATACCGAATTACTTTCAAAACATCACGTAAAGACGCCGTTACATCTAATGAAAGATTTCCTCAGTTGGGGCATATTTTACCATTATCGGATTATATTCCCGAGGGTAGACTCCAATATTTTCCAATAACACTCGGTAATCGACGCTCGGATCATTACTGTCTTCGCTAACATAAATTAATACGCGTTCGGACGCAATCTTCGCTCGGATGTCTCACTGTGAGGGAATAAACGATAAGGTTATTGTTTTATAGCATACGTTTATAGCTTTACTTTTGTATAGATAGAGATAATACAATGGCATCAATAAGAGCAGTAGTAAAAACATAGCAAGACGAATACAGGTCTTCCCAACCATGCCAAATAACGATAGATGTAATAGGCAAAATTAAGGTTCCGTTTTGACTTTGGAATTATAAAAAGAAAACCAATACTGAAATAAATTATTATATATTTTGCTTGTAAATCGAGCAAAGCCAAATAGTTGCTTAAGTTGGGCTGGCCAAATAGTTCGGAGAACGGATAACCATTCAAGAAATGTTCATAAACTGTGACTACGCTTTTTACAAAGAACATAGAACCAATAACTGCCGCCCTCGCACCCGCCATTACGATTTCTGCTTCACGGCGACGCCCACTGCTTGCGCACGCGCCGCCTACACACTAAGCAACCTGTTGCTTGCATATCGAGAACCAGTCACAGTCGCTCTGCTGACCGCCATTACGGTTTCTGCTTCGCGGACAGATATGCTAAGTCACCAATAGCTGCTTAACTTCGAGATCTACAATCATTCTATATTCTTCAACTGCTAACAGCCTGGTACATGAGTTGTGCTTATACGTTTTCTAATAAAAGTAGCGTAACAATATTGAGTCAATTTTTATACTCAGATACTTACTGCTTGCGGACGCTTCACCAAGTACCTTAGTAAGTATATCGAGTTATATGCTTTCCTAGTACATATTGATAAAAATAAGAGATGCACCGCACGCCACCCAACTCTGGCCTATCAGAGGGAGCCACTGGACAGCTGACTGCTTCGTTAAACCCTACTAAGCGTCAGCGTAGAAATAGTTCTCCTTCTTCCCCTAATGATTGGGATAGCGAGAGGGGGGGACATAATGAAATGATGTCGATTATGACGCAAGTACTATCTGAGGTGACTGAATTGCGTAAAGCTAATACGGAAATGCAAAAATCTCTGGATTTTTATATGAAAAAACATGATGACCTGTGTGGACGTATCGTATCTCTAGAAAATGATAAGCAGGAACGTGACCTCAAAATCAAAAATTTAGAAAACAGACTTGAAGAATTCGAGAGGCATACTAGAAGTACATGTCTAGAAATAAGAGGTATTCCTGCCAAACAAAAAGAGACCAAGCAGGACTTACACACCATAGTTGAAAGAATGCACAACAAATTACGGACCGAAGTACAACCGCTGGCAATTAGAGATATATATCGGCTGAAAGGAAAACAAAGTGGAGAAAGACCTTTAATAATAGAATATGCCACATCCACCCTCAAGTCCAACACCCTTCTTGCTGTTAAGCAGTACAATAGAAGTAACATAACAGATAAATTAAATACAAGCGCCCTGGGCATCGATGGACAAAAGTCGTCGGTATATGTGTCAGAATTTTTGACACCGAAGGCAAAGAGACTTTTTTATTTAGCACGTGACCTAGCGAAAACCTCCAGGTATGACTTCTGTTGGACTGCAAACGGGAGAGTGTTCCTCAGAAAATCTGAAGGTAAACCTCCAATACTTATTACGAACGAGCAGCAACTTGAAGACCTGAAACAAAAAAACTAGTTATGTTTAATAGTGTCATATTTCTTTATCTAAATTTTATATTGGTATTTAGTTTGTTAAGTCTTAAAATATTTAATACACACTACACACTATACACAAAAATCATATCATATAAAATGAATATAACATACATTTTTATACACAAAACACTATACTTTAAATGGACATTCATACAAACATATACACCTGCACACAAACTTTCATACTTGTTTAAGTATTCTCCTCCGTACAAAGCTCTGACAGCCACTGTAATAAGTGATGCATCTAATTACAACAATAATAATTATGGATAACGTAAAACAAAATGAATTATGTCAGCTAATAGACGGGCTAACAACTACAAAGGCTAAAATAAGTGTACCGGAATTATGCCACACTTTGATATCGACCTATAATAACGGTATCAAAATTCTGACCATGAACATAAGAAGTGTAAATATGAACTTTCCAGCTTTTGAAATACTTCTGTTACGACTGGGTTTTGAATGCGACATTATAATTTTGACCGAATGTTGGATAGAAAATGATAAACCATTTCCAAAACTTAATAACTACAATTCAGCCTTCACAAAAAACTGTATTAATAAAAATGGAGGTATAATTGTGTACTCAAAAGGTAATCTAGAGTTGTCAATAGAAGAACCCGATTTTCTCCAAGCAAACTGTCTCTTGATTAAACTAGGTCTCCAAACTGTAATTATAGCTATTTACCGATCCCCTTCATTTTTAAATATTGACTCGTTTCTTCAATCTCTAGATCAAATATTGACAACATATGATAGGGTTCCAAACCTTATTATTATGGGAGACTTAAACATTGACATACACCCAGACAATATGGATAGAAACTCCCCCTATTATTTAGAACTTACTGCAAGTCATGGACTCCTGCCGTCTCATTATATTCCTACAAGAGGAGATCGTTGCCTTGACCATGTAATGTTAAAAAGTAATCTTGGGAACAATACAATTGTTATTAATACCTTTGTTACCGATCATGCCCCTGTTCTCCTAAACATCGTAAATAGAAATAGGGATATTCAAAATATAACCCAGGTAAAATCCTTTATTAAATTAGACAATGATAAAATAGCTAATCGTCTGAGGTCTTTAAGTTTTGCCGACATTTTAAGTACATGTGATGCTAATGTAGCCACCAACTTGCTCACTAATCACTTAATTGAGATTATGAAAACTAACTCCAGGATATTCAAAGTTCCTAATAGTCAGCGCACCATTAAGCCCTGGATCACATTAGGTATTCTTCGATGTATCCGTAACAGAGACAGGATGCATTTACGTCTAAAAGAAAATCCAAACAATGAACTTCTAAAATTGACATACTCTAGATATAGAAATTTTTGTACTAATTTATTGAAAAAACTTAAAAATGATTACTTCAGAGCTGAATTAAATAAAAACAAAAGCAATATTAAGAAAACATGGAACACTATTAGGCAAATTACACACACTGACAAAGTAAAGATTAATAATGAAGACCTCCTTAAATCTCATGCAAACTCTTTGGAATCCATTAATTATATCAACAATTATTTTGCAAATGTAGGGAAATCTTTGTGTGAAAATTTAAAAAATACACTACAAGCTGCTCCTAATAGATCTCGGGCAGAACTTCCATCTCAAGTTAACTCTATTGGATTACTGGAAACTGATGAGTATGAGGTGTTCGTCCTTATACAGGGCTTAAAAAGTGATTGCGCAGTGGGACTGGACGGAATTCCCACTAGACTTCTTAAACAATCTGCACCAGTTTTATCACCTATTATAAATCACATATGTAACTTGTGTTTATCAACAGGTACATTTCCCCAAATTTTTAAAACTTCAATTATAACACCTGTTTATAAGAGTGGTTCCAGAGACAGTGTCAATAACTATAGGCCAATCTCCATCTTACCAGTAATTTCAAAGATTCTTGAGAAAATTATAAATAACAGGCTGATATCTTACCTGGAGAAATACGACCTTCTTGCAGATGCACAATATGGTTTTCGGAGGGGCAGATCGACAGAACATGCAGTTTCTACCCTCACGAACTTTGTAGTTGATCAGCTTGATAGAAAAAAGAAGGTTATTGGTATATTCCTTGACCTTGCCAAAGCATTTGACACTGTCTCTGTACCCATGCTTCTCAACAAGCTTGAACGCGTAGGAATTCGTGGAAAACCTCTTAGTCTTTTAGAAGATTACCTAAAAGGTCGAACCCAAAAGACTAAAATCGGAAATTTGACAAGTGTAGAGGAGTCTATCGATTGCGGAGTACCTCAAGGTAGTGTACTGGGTCCTACCCTCTTCCTAATTTATGTCAATGAACTATGCAATTTAAATTTGAAAAATAGCAAAATCATCTCTTATGCTGATGATACGGCATTAATATTTGTAGGCGAAAATTGGGAAGAGGCAAAGAATAATGCTGAAAGAGGTCTTAAATTAGTTATAGAATGGCTATATACGAATTTGCTGACATTAAATGTGGGAAAAACTAAATTTATGACCTTTTGTAACACACGAACTAGAACGCCCAATATAACTATAACTGCACATTACAATTGTGATTCCTTAAACTGTTCGTGCCCTTCTATAGATAAAGTGCTTAATATCAAATATCTCGGAGTGACCATAGATCACAGACTTTCATGGAAACCCCATATTGACACCCTATCAAGCAGAGTCCGTAAACTTATTTATATTTTTAAGAACATCCGAGAGGTCGCTGACAAACAAACAATATTTAATATGTATAATGCACTTTGTAGGTCCATCCTGTCTTATTGTAACTCCAGCTGGGCTGGTGCTAGTAAAACACATCTGCTGCCATTGGAACGTGCTCAGAGGGCAGTTTTAAAAGTAGCTACATCTAAGCCTATACGATATCCAACTTCTGAACTATTTAATGATTGTAACGTGCTTACGGTACGCCAGTTATTTATTTTAGACCTTATTATGGCCCAACACAATAATACATCTGCACAAGAAAAGTTAACACATAGTCATAAACGCAGAAAAGATAAAGTATTTCCTGTGCCAAGAGTAAATACAATGCTTGCACGACGTCATCAAAGATACCTTTGTCCATTTCTGTATAATAAAGCAAGCAAATATGTCAAAGATTTAAAATCACTTAACTGCAGAGATGCCAAAGCTCAAGTTACTAAATGGTTAAAAAGTCTTAATTATGAAGATACGGAGAAATTACTTGTATGAAACACTAGGTATACACTATTGCACTCGATCACACACACACACACACACACACACACACACACACACACACACACACACACACACACACACACTCACACACACACACAAACACACACACACACACACACACACACATACATATATTACTCACTCATATATATATATCCATACTCACATATGCAGACATACAGATAAATTTATGTAAGTAAATAATAGTTTAACTGTAATATTATTATCTAGCTTTTTAAATATGTTATAATCTAATAATTTTTAGTAAAGTTATTACTTACCGGCTATACTGTTTCCTCAGAAGGGTTAACAGACTCCTGCAACACAAGTTTTTACTTAGTGTAGGATCTGTGCATCATGTAGATATGTAATATCCGCCGCATAATTCTTAAGTCTACTTACCATGTAAAATGTAATACCTATGATTTGTGAAAATAAAGATTATTATTATTATTATTATTATAGGATCATCCCCGATGAGATAGGCTGATGTATTTCACTAAATTGAGAAAACTTCATCCATGTAGTGAAAGTTAGAAGTGACTTTTGACAAGACATGGACTTCTAAAAACTGATAGATAGAAGCACTATGTTTTATAATATTATCGTTACTCGTTCATAGCTTGTGGTTGGATTCATTTACGGGTGTCTAGGGAGGTCAATAAAAGCCCGCAAACCCATAAGTATTGATGTTTGGTGTCTCCACCGTTTGTTATTGCCTTTGGTTTCGGGCCGGGATCAAACGTTTGGTTAGGTTCGGTTAACCTTCATTAAACCTCAGAGTTGATTAGTAATAGGAGAATTAAATGTAAGATAACTTGTTGTTACCACCATCACCATTGTGCTTAATTAAGCTAATAACTTGCTTTAAGATTGTAAGAAGTAGTAGGTTAGGAAAGTATCAGTTTGGGCGTTATCCACGTACGAATTTTTTTACATCCAGCCATGTAAGAGTGTTTCCATAGGTATTCCCAGAAATAACAAACTAAGATAGTTTAATATCCTTCGAAACTGATATCTGTTTACATTTTAAGGTCGATGGCGTAAAGTCATAGGTACTCCGTTTCTTGGCCGTGACCACTTTGCATGGTGAGTTTCGAACAACGCAACGAACCAGTAGTTCAATTGATAAAAACCTTGTCACTGACTGATGAGTCTAGATTCAGTTAGACTGCTCAAGAAGTACATAAAACATGTCTTTAAAAATATTTATTTATTAATTCGGATCACGTTCTCATTAATTTGCTCAAAGCATTTTAGCTTGATTCTACAATACGATACAATTCTAACCATATCGAAGTCTGGTTCTATCATCGTAGAACCTTCAGCACAATAACAAACAACAGATCTTAAGAGCACTTCGCAAAAGAAACATCAATTCTTGTCTATTCGCGTCATTAGTTCGCGCCCACCGCACGGGCTATTGGAAGACAACCATATTATCTTATTAGAAATTACTGGAGTCTCCTTCAAGAGATTATGAGCCTTATTGACGTGCATATGAGAGGAGAAGGCTCGATATTCCTCGGCACGGAAAGAGCAGAGTTTATGTACCATGCCGCTGTTATTACGCGTATTGGGATGGACCTTGTAAGTTTCGACTGGAAGGAACCACTACGCGAAATACGATACTGTCTATGTAAGTACTCATGTAGTTTTCAACGTAACGTTTATGTAGTCATCAAAAATAATTAGAAACTCATCGGTAAATTTTTTATTGTTTTAAAAAATTGTATCCTTTATAGACCACGGACCAAAGACCAAGGTGGCACTAAGACAGTCGCCCAGAATTTTTTAATAATGTGTACAATTATGTACTTTTATGTATTCTGTGGTAATGTGCATGCAAGACTCCTAAACTAATTCATTACACCTAATACGTCACTGACATTTTTTGAATTATATACCTACTTTTGTGATTTTCACTTTTTATTTTGGTAATTTATTTCTTTACATAGATTTTCCTTATTACTTAACACTTTTTACCATTCTGACGAAATGAAAAAAACCATGGGTAATTTGAGATACAAATATTCTCCCCGTTTATACCAGCGTAATATCTTTACTGGAATCCAGTAATACCAGCGTAATATCTTTATCTACTGGATATCAGTATAGACATTACGCTGGTCATACGCGGTTATTTTCAATTCTATAAAAACCTTTGGAGGTAATTAACAACGAGTAAATGCTAAATATATTGATATTTATATTTTATCTTTTAACAGCACTCATGTCACTTCTAGTAGACATAACAGTACTACGAGTATTATAACATTATTGGGTTCCATTCTGGAGTACCGTGTTATCGCAGCGGCCACACGTGAGGGCACGGCATCGATGGTAGTTTTATAGAAGACACGTGTTTCAGTGGCTCTTCTATATAATTGTAATTAAAGTAAGAATGTAAGCACGAAATCGAAATGTTTTCCTATCTGTGGGAACCTGATAGCGAAGAAATAATGAAAATATGAATAGTAAAGAAATAATAGCGTAGCGCGTAGTGGATTCAAGGTTGGTCAGTTTAAAAGTAATAGAAAGCCCGTAAGAGTTAGTACTTATTTTCTTAAATAATAAGAAGCTTAAATAACCAACAGATGAACAGACCAAGCAGTGTTATGACGTGATAATCACCCATGGATATTAGGAATACGAAAGGTATCACCGATGCGTTGCGGATATACGCATTATTTCTGATATAATGAAAAAAAAACATTATCAAAACCTCTTTAATGAGTATCGCTAGATTTTAACTAAAAATGTCTGAACTACATACATAGTTAAATTAACGAACGTCTACATAGTTTAACGTATGACAGGATTCTGAAAAAAACAATACGTGCGTTTTATAAGTGATTAATTCGACGGGTGCAAAGTAAAATAAGTTATCTGCAATTTTGCGATTTTCTTATTTATTGCGGTAACTTACTTAAAATATTTATTCTACAACAAGGCAAAAAAAATTACAGATATCGCCTTAGTTTTTGTAGTCAGATATGTTCTGATTATGTTCTGAACATGGTCATAGTCATAGTTAAGAATTAAATTTTATTTCTATGACTTGTTTTTAGTTTAGTATGGAATTTTTTTTCTCTTAATACGTATTTTTTTATGTAAATACGGCTAAGTGGTAGATAACAAAGTGGTAGAAAAACATAATTTAATCTGCCTTATAAACTGCTGATATAATTTAAACAAACTAGGTTTAAAAATAACAAAAATGGGAGCTGTTTTTCTTATTATGCACTCTCCTGAAGAGTAAGTAGCTGTTTTGTATATAACTCTTTCTACTTTGCACCCATCGAATTAAAAACAAAAGACAACCTATTTTATATTACTCCGAATAGTATTCATACAAAGGCTTAGCCGAAAATGTAAAGTTTAGTACTATCGTAGTACATCCACAAGCCATACGATTCTTTAATTGCATATAAATATCCAAAAACAAAAATACAAACAAACAATAGCCGAGCACTTAACGCAAGAGTATCGACCGAGGGACAAATCTGCCTTAACACCCAACAGTACATCGAGAGAGCGACACGATCGGGGATCGGGGGGATTCGCCATTTTATTTTTAATGTTTATTGCTTTTTGCCTGATAAATCCACCCTCGAGGGAGTGAGGCGAAGAATCAATGCGGTCGGGATAAGACGGAAGTGGCGTTACTACGAGTTCTCGATCGAGAAAAGTTAATACATTGAATAATATTTGCATCGTATCAAAACGAAGTGTTATTTTTGAAAATAGTTTATAGTACTGAATGTTTACTTTTAGATTGCACGATGCATCAGCTTAGCATAATTGAAATGTAAGTGGTGAAATGGGTGACTTACGTTTGGTTTCAGAAAAAAAAAACACATGGTGAAATCAAATGGTCTGCAACAGTTAAATAGTTAATAAAATGATCTGGAACATAACATACGAATTTAGATATTTGTCGAATGAGATCCAGGAATTTTTTTAAATCTAAAAATAGCAATTCATTTTCCTAAGTATATTTTACGAAAAATCGATTATTTATGATTTTGCAAACGTCATGATTGGCCGATAACTTTGATGCTCACCAAATATAACATAATTTTATGACTGAAAAACAATTATTCAAAATTTAGTACCAATAAATAAAAAAAATATTTTACATTTTTTGTTTCCCTGTAATTTAAGTTACGAATTTCGATTCTATTGTTTTCGAGTTGTTATCGAGTTTTTCCAAGAAATATTACGAACCAGAGGGTGGTAGTACTCGCGGTAGTCATTTTCAACGCAGATGTTTTCTATGTTAATTCTATTGTTTTTTGTTAATTTTTATGCTCTCTTTCATGGTCGATTTAGTTCGGCTGTTCGCTTCAGGATTAACGATAATGCGAAAGACTGAATCTTTTGCGCCATTTCTCTAGTTCTTATCCATTAATTATAGATGCGTTTTCCTTAATCAAAAACCTCTAAAATCTCTCGAAGCTTAAACGCACGAAAAAAAGCCATAATTATTTAAATGTAAAAGTCAATCAACTAATTACTCTAATTTTCCATAATTTTTTAGATGCACTGAATCAAAACAAATATGACTAATTGCTAGCAAACTGTTATTGCGGAGAAAAAATTCATAGCACACAAATAATGAGCAATATTTCAAATTTCGAAAACATTTGCAAAGATGACAACTGGGAGCCTCCCTAAAATCCATCTGGAGAATTAACGGAAAAGCGAAATAAAAAAAATATATTAAAGTGGCGAAAAAATGCGACGCACAGGGACCGAATAACGTTCAGCGTTTGTTTCGATTCGAACTCACTTCTGCTAATTTTCATATTAAACTCATCTTGCCTAATGAGAACCAACGGTACGTGTAATGATGAGTAGTATGGAGAATTTCCAGTGAAAGTTTTTTGCACACCGTACCTTACTAGTGAATCTATACGTGTCATAATAATAATAAGTGCTAGCTCCTCGTTGATGATGGCTGTGGGGAACGCGTTTATGTAGATTCACAGTGCATCAAAGCTTACTGGATCAATGTAGTGAATTGAATCACGAATACTTTGCTACTGAGCACCAAAACTGTAATAATTAATTTGCCATAAAATAATTCTGTAATAGAAAAAAAATACATTTTACAATTTTTTAAACAAAAATTTTGTTAAAGAGATAGACTTATTATTAGACGATATAAAGTAAGCTACCCCGAATATCTTATTTCCTTATTATTATCCTTTTCCACAAAAACCATTGGCGTACCTACGTAAGTTAGTTTGGTAAACTTAAACAGAGTATAACACAAACTATATGTACGACATAGTATTGTGTATATGATAATCATATTCTTTTAAAACTTCTTTTCAGTAATCGACGAACCATTCAAAACGTTTGAAAAGATACTTAAATACTTTTGAATTAATCGAGGCTGGGACTAGCTTCACAGGCCAGGTTCACCACCAACTTGAAACTTCTAATAAATACATAATATATTAATGACACCCATGTCGGGAATAAAGATACTCGCCTTAAACTTTCTATTCGTTAGATATTTTACATTACTTACAAGCGCCTACTACGACGGCGTACTGAAGTAGCATTGTACCCTAAGGGACCTAATTTTTTTAAACTGTCATTAATTTCTTGTATAATTTCAAACTCCCTGCCCATCCCCTCAAATTGGCAAGGGGCGATTAAACTGTTTAATGTCGCCCCAAAAAATAAAAATAAAAAGTACCCAATCAACAGATTGATTCGGTTTTTTCGCATCTTCGCCGCGAGCCGTAGAACTTTTTAATACCTCTCTGATAATGAGACAAGAAATTTTAATACCTACGCCTGTAATCACAGTAACCGTATCCTAAAAAGAATCGTTGAAAATGTGTACCTACTTATCTTTGCAAATTTTAATCAAGGTATACATATTTAGCAGGAGGTATTCTATGGTATTGGTTATGAAATGATATTACTTTTACTTTGCACCATGATATATTTCCAGTTCTCTTAACGTTCACATCAATATTCCAAAGTACTTCCACACTACGCCATCAATATTAATCTTTCCTACACTAGCTGACCCGGCGAACTTCGTTTCACCTAAATATACTCTTTGGCCATTTTCTAAGTGGACTGCTAAATGAACTACAGTGGGGTATCATTCATGAATGGGAAAAGAACAAATGCGCCAAATTGTAATGTTCAAAAAATGTTCCTATTTGCTTAGGTTTTGATGAAATTACAGCATCATTTAAGGTTTGATCCCAATGGGAATCATTTTCTAACAGTTGCAAACTTTTTTACTTTTTTTATTTTTATTTTTTAATATTATAAAAACCTTCCGTGGGCTGTAAGGAATATACACAAAAAAAAATATACGAATTGGTCGAGCCGTTATCGAGTTATGCGCTTAGCAACATTCATTTTTATTTATATAGATTGTTGACAATTCCCTAATCTAAATATGACATGACATTTCTTATATGCTAGCCTCTGCATCAGACAAGCGCTGTAGAATAAAGAGGTCCGTCCCTGGACCTTCACTGGCGATTCATGGCCTCACCGATACATACATATATCTGTTGAAATCAAAATAAATAATGAAATCAGATGAATCCGGATTGGATAACGTAAGATCACGTTAGGGTTGTTAAGTAGTAAGTAAAATAATTAATTTGTGAACATATTCAAAATTGTTCATTCATAGGGCGTGTTCAAATCAAAGGGAATTGTCTCCGCATCTCTCGACGGTTGAACTTAAAAATTAAATTTGCAGAGTCGATTTCATTTTTCATTAATTCATCTTCGAAAGTCATGGAACTAGTCACTTTACTAGAAGTAACCTTTTAAATTCAGTAATATTAAAGTGTTTCAGTAAATTTTTTTATTGTTTTAAACAGACGCCTGAAGTTTGTGTAGTCTACTAAATACGTCATGTCCTGATTTCATATTATTTCAGTTACTTAATCAAGTTACATAAATCAATAACTTTAGTACTACTAGGTATTATATTTAGTTTAATTTACTTATTGTTCTTCTGTGTTATAATATTACCTACTGTTCTAAGTAGTAATATTTGAAGTGATTGTAAAATACAATTAATATTTTTTGAGTAATTTCATAACACCGCATCATAGAATATATCAAGTATTGTTTTTTATTCTATCTATTTTAAACTTTGGTCATTTATATTTTTATAGCAAAGCTTAGCACCATAGCGAGGCTTAATAATAATAATGTTTTATAAAATATATATACAAATATAATAATTTTTTTCTCTAGTAACGCCATTGAATATAAAATCAAACCTCATATGAATTGAACAAGAACGCCCACTAATTATCCAAAACAACGCTCAGTTGACTCAACAATGCCGCTTCCAGTGTTGGCATACCCACGTAACAAGCGATAGACAGAGTTCCTATATAAAATTTCCCTCAGGGTTTCGCTACAATTTTTTCTTTTGCAGCTCTGTTAACCCCCGAATCGTGGCTAATTTCGAGAGGAGCGTGATTAATTATTGATGGCCCTTTTCGAATCCAGATCTTGAGTTACTGTTTGTCTTTCATGTTAATTTTTCTCTTAATCCCCTAAGATATGAATAAATACTAAATGAGGGATGTCGTTATATTTTTAAACCGATAGCGTATAATATTTTGTGTATTTTTATGTTTACAATGTCTTTGAGTATAGACATTTAAAAGAAACAAAAAAAGAAGTAACGTAAAATAAAAATAAAAACTACTACTTATAAAAATTTTTGCTTTTACTAGCCAGCTCTATCTATGGCTCTTCTTCTGAGACTGGGTTATTTCTTGCCTAACGATGCTAAGTCTATGCTAGATACTATTTGCTTCATGCGGTAATCAATAATGTATACTATATGTATTTCCATAAAAAATATTTTTACCGCTACTGAAATATATACTCCATGGACTCCGAGAAAACAAATATTATAGCAATAACGCCTAAATATACCATACCTTCACACCAACGCTACTTGACTTGCATGGGCTACGATGACGACTTAACACCATCCTACAAAATATTAACATTGCAAGTGTTAAATAACAATCAATCCCTTTAAGACAGATGCACCCAGACAATGCGACTTAATCTTGAAACCCTGCTTGCTATTTTGGACCTTTTCTCCTTGACATGAAGTTCAAAATAATTGGTGTCAGGTGGTGATGACCACTTCTTTAGGCGCGCCGAAGCGTTGTGGCCACAATGACAACGCGTGACAATACACACAATGGCGAGTGTCGAGTGTCGAGTGACGAGGAACAATCATTGTACCTTGTCACCTACAGGGTGTTTACGTAAAGGACTGTTTTCAATATTGGAAAGAACTTTAGAGAGGTATTACATTCATATAATTGTACAGGCAGTAAACTGGTTTGCAGTCTATTTATTATTAAAGAAAAAATAGTTGTATTTTACATTCATTAATAAATTATTTATTCCATGAACTACGATGGTTTGATTCGTTTTGTTGATTGAAGATCGTTGTTTATGAATAAATGAATAGAGAAAACATTCACCCAGACTGAAAACATAAAAAAGCTCATAATTAACTGCTTTGCAGCAATTTGAACCCAGCATCCTTCAAAAGGTCTAGGATGGGAACCAATGCACCAAAGGTGTCGTAAACACAAATATTATGATTGAAGAAACTTCTTTCACGGCAAATACATTAAAGTTGTAATTTAACTCAAAGCCGTACAAAGGAATAATTAAAATGCTACCAGCTATATTATGTATCATATTGAATATAATATATATTTTTTTCTTCTCTCTTTCTTGGCCAGAAACGCCGTGATGCATTAGGTATCGCTGATGTCCATGGATGACGGTAGCCACTTTCCATCAGGTGGATCGTCAGCTCGTTTATCTGCTATTTACATAAAAAAACATTTTAGCACATGTTTAAACCTGTCTAAATAGAACACCCTGTAACTTCCGCCACCAGTAATGTCCGTGTATTCAATACTGGCGTGCGCGCGTATCGGTCACACACCAGCGCGCGCATTCACACGTACGCTATTAGGTTTCTTAGCGGCTATCTGGGTCGCTCGCTGTACCACACCAGTGGATCTAATCCCGTTACGGTGCTATTTCTTGACAACTTTATGCCTTTTGAACTTTTGAACCTACAGTCTACACCTTTTGCTCAAGTCCACTTGTGAAGTATGGTAGTGAAAGACGACACAGAACTTAGTTCTTCGACGCGGCTTGTGGTAAAAATGAACTGGTAGAAGACGTTACGGAAAATTTAGTGATAACTAAAGGCCAATCATTACTATAATGGTCATCATCATTTTAAATTTAAGCAATCATTTGTTTCCAGGCTTGTGTGTTTTAGGAACGTCTGACGAAACCGTGTTTGCTGATATACGCTTTCGTAATGAGACCTTCAGACCCTCCTCACGATATGCGCAATAAAATAAAATCACACACACCCCACTGACCAAACAACACGTCTAAATTTTTAACGAAAGACAAAATACCCCATTTGGGCTATAAAAAAACCAAGTTCGAAGATTGAAAGGGGCGAATCACTTACCGTCTTCAATTTATGTGGAAATTTCACCCGTGGGACGTCCGTGGTAGGACTAACAATATTAGGTAACTTATAAGCTTCCGGAGCTGATGGCCAGCCTCACAATTGATTGGGGGCGAGTACGGACGATTTTTTACGACTGGAAAAATAAGAGGCTATTCCCAGTTGGCTTTCTTGTGGTGGATGCTGCCTCGATTTAATTTCACGAAAAATTGCTGTGCGTTATCGACGATACCAGGGCCATTTATTTATCTAAACCTATCTCATATAGTAGATTACTTTGTATATTACATAACATAACAGATTTTTAGTCGGATATTTGTGAAAATGAAAAATTTAATACGTAATCTGGTGATCGTCACCCCCCGTGGTGAGATATTGTAAGATTTGGCTCAATCCCTCCTCCATCCTCCTTATCTCGCGTATTTTCAAAAACTGTGTTTCTAGTGTGCACACACGACAACTATGAATGAAAAAAATTAAATGTGTTTTTTTCATTACATTTTCATTTTGTGCACTTTGTTTTATATAATAGTATTTTACATTTTAGAGAAGGAACTTATTTTTCGTAATATCTTCACTGTTTCTTGCAAAAAAATTACCTGAGGTTTGCCTAGAAAACGTAAGATTAGTTGAGATTTGATTCAACCCCCTTCCCCCCCTGAAAGTCTCACGTAATTAATGGACGCTTATAAAGTTCTACAAGTTAGAGTTGTAGTAAAGATGTAAATCTCTTGTGTGTTGTTATTTCTTAACTCTGTCATCAAACTTATCATTTGCCCATATCAATGCCCATCTATTTGCTTCTGTACGAACAGAAAAAAACTATTTTGGGCAACGCTGAAAAACAGACTGATACACGCCTATTAAGTGCAGATAGCCAGGGGCGAGCGGGGTAAGTAGGGCAGCTGTCCATAATATTCGCGTTCGGAAGTTGCCCCTTAATGGTTTATCTTTCTTCCACTTCAATATAGGTTATTTTTGAAAACATTGATGTCAGACATCTTTAAATACTATCATCGTTCTCCAGAACTGGATGACTTATTCAAGCAGGAAGTTTGCCGTGAAACAAATTACTGTAAAACCTTGTTTTCTGTAATCTCACAAATGGTTTCACTGGTTTTCGTCTCAATCCTCTGGTATTTTGTCCTTTATTGCAATGGTCGATACTTAAATGAACCACTCTATAGTCACCACTATCCGTGAATAATGGTCTTCCTGACATTACCAAAGTTACCTCCTTTATTTATCCTATATCCTGTGATCAATATCAGCGTCAATCTATGTCATACTACTGCGCATGGTTTTTTTTTGAGAGCTCCATCATATTGCTCTAGTGCGGATTGGTAGGAAGCTGTAAATTTTAGAGGTTCAAGGATTGCAGTAGCGACTATCAGACTATCATTTTTACATCAAATAAAAACAATTGATCGAAGATTGCCAAGGTACTAAGGTAAGGTAAGTATTAAAGTAAATAGACTCTTCTTAGACAATCGCTTTGTATTGTTAAAAACGATGTAGTATTTAACTATATTGTAGCTATAACTTCATAAGCTACTTGTTCACATACATAAACCTGCAAATAGAGGCTACAGATAAATAAAGCATCCCTTCTGGCCATAAATATCCGCGTTCGGAAGTTGGTCTGTTAGCGGTCGAGTGTTTTTTCCTCATCGAACTGTGACCAGATGGGGTGTTCTAATTCTGACAAAAACAATTTGTGGAAAACAAACAATATGCGCTTAATAAAGGCCTTTTATTTTTGACAGGACTAGTTCTATTCATCTATAACTTTAACTACGTTAAGAATTACAGCCATCTCTATTTCAACTAAGTCTTACTTGTTAAAAAAAGTATTTTAAACTTTACTTTAAAGTATTTTTTTGTTGTAACTGTTTCTAAAAAGAGTTTGATACAATAGCAAATAACATAATGTAGTAACAACACCGGATACCCCAATATACTAACTTTGGGAGACAAGTTTTTTTTTAAATATCATATGAGGTAATGCTTGACTACAATCCCATCTGATGGTAAGTAAGTATTTTTACCGAAGTGAGACAGATGCTTGCGAAGGTTTTAGCTCCTTCTTCGAGAGTATGTTTCAGAAACCAACTTCTCACTACAATCTCTCGTTGCTAGCAGAATCAACTGACACATGACATAAAGACATGGAATTTAAAATATTATGTAAAATCAACATTAATAAGGGACCTGGTAGTGACAAAATCCCCCTGATATTTATAATAAACTGTGCTTCTTGCCTTGCTAAATCGTTAACTATTATATTTAATTTGTCAGTAAACGACTTTGGAGTTTTCCCAAGTATTTGGAAAGAGGCATTGGTTGTTCCCATTAATAAAAGTGGTCCACGTGGTCGGATTGAAAATTATCCAACTCCAAATTGAAATTATTCTCTAAAGTTTTTGAAAAATTAATATACCAATGTACTCGTATAAGTTTGTTAGTAATCAATAAAAGCTCTGGAGAACAACATGGCTTTATGAAGAAGCGTTCCACTGTAGCCAATTTGATGATATTAACGAAATATATCTTTTGCTTTAAGGACTGTGGGGACCAAGTCGACGCCATATGTACATAGATTTTGAAAAAGCGTTTGACAGAGTAGACCACATAATCCTGCTTCATAAGCTGTACGCATTAGGTATAAGAGGTTTCCTTTTTAGATGGATAAGTTCATACATAAAAAATAGGAGTCAAGCCGTCTCTCTAGGCACGCAAAGTGCCTAACGCTTACGTTAGAATCTTCTTGATAACCTAAGTGTTCTTAAATAAGTTAAATTAAAAAAAAAAGTATGGTGGCTGTAAGACACCATTGTTTGAAGTATCAAAAAATAAATGTTAATTGAATAATGCAATATGGGTATCAAATTAAAGAACTCACCATAAGGATTTGAAAAACGTATATCATGATAGGTTTTTTGCAACAAGCGGTTTTTTGTAATTTTTTAATTTATAACATAAGTAAATCGTCATTAAAAAATTAATGATGCACTTTTCGTAACAAATATTATATTCAGGTACAAAACCATATCCATACATGCACCACATGCACACATAGGCACACACACACACTCGTATGTACATAATATATATTAATATTGTATTGACTGTTGTATCTTTAACGCTGTTGGATTTCCTTATAAACGATTAAATAAGTAAATAAAATAAACATTATTCCTTATGCAATACAGCTTGGAAGCAATAACTTCTGCAATATTCATTTTTCTAGCACCCCTGTCACTTATCATGCAAATTGAGTCGCGTTTCGTTCTCTTGCAACGTCCGTGTAATAGAGAAACTATCACAGCAATACGCACTATCGGAACACCATCTATAACCCCTTGGGCGTTGTATAAATCTGTTGCAGTGGAAATGGGGAAAAAATCGCCATTTAACCCTCTCCGCCCCAACGTTCGTAGCAACTTTACCAAATAAATGTTGCCATAACTCTCGGACCTCGATATCGAGGAAAGAATTTTAGAAAACATCTTTCTTTTTTCGAAACTTTTGTTAAACATTGCCGCGGTGGAACGCAAAGTTTGAAAGTATGTTTGGTGATACCTTTTTGTGGTTTATTGGAAGAAAGGAAAAACGTTTTAATTTGTAACGTAGTACAATATTTCGAAATATTAAAGACATTCAAAATAAAAAATGTGCTTTGATCATAAGAAATCCAAAAAAATAAGTAATTGGGGCATGGTTCAATTAACAAGATATTTTGAATCTTAAGACAGGATAATGCTGATTCTCGGCCAAAGATTTTCAGATAAAAAGCCAAATATACATAATTGTCGAAATAAATTAATAACACAACAAGTCAACTTAATGCAATTACACTACATAGAGACGTGAAAATCATAGATTACGAAGCAATATCCAAATACGCTCAGATCTATTTTGTATGACGTCACAACATATTCCAGAAACAAATTTAAATTTAAATACGGAGCGCAATAATCTATGAACTCGCCAGCTTTAAAGACACGTCAAACGGTTGAAGAATGTCGCAATTTAAATTTTTGATTCCTTCCGGAGACAGTGCCGTCACTTCAAGCGCTGCAATTTCCACCCCCCTTTAATATCGTTAGACGTGCGCTCGCTTCAAGCAGATGGATGGTGCGAGGCAATAAAACGGGATGGACTTGATTGAGTGAGAAATGGGAATTCGGTTAAAGCAATTATTGGGAAAAACTGCTAATGTAATGGAGTGGCTGAAAAAGGAGTGAATTAATGGCCGCAGTCAATCTCGATTTATTTTCTGGTGAATTTGGAAAAGGTTTCGAGTTAATTTGATCCCTATATAATGGAGGAATCCTGTGAATTTACATTTCCATTAAACTTTTAATATTCTTGAGATACCATTTTATTAAGCTATCAAAGAGTTTGACTTAGATAATTTTTTATTTAAGTTTCTTTTTATCAATATTTAAGTCGATTTGTTGGTTCCTATGAGAATAATATAAAAGAGTATACACTAAAAGATAAGAGGAAAAATCCTGCACTACTGACCAAATGGAGGCGATTAATTAACAATACAAATTAACAATATCCTATATCAGCTTGACTTACAAATTTTTCATAAGATACAACAAAATGGAAAGAATCCTTTAAACATTAAGTTTTTTTCTTAATAATTCAGTACATTTTTAATCAAATGATACCGCATGTGTACGTCGCTAATGATCTAGTCTCTAAGTACTTACAATAAAAATGAAATCCTCAAAGAAAACTCGTGTGTTTTTATAAAATTAAAAATGTAGCGCAAGTAATAATATTTAAATTCAGCGCTCACACTGCAAGCAAACATAATATTTGTTTTAAGCTGAGGCACCCTCGTAAACTTATTAAAATATTTCTCGCCATATTTAATTAGTGTTTCTGTTCCATTTGTCCCCAACGTCCTCTGAACTCAGGTGTGGTACACGGGTTTGAATTCAGATAGGTTTTTTTGTAATTATTTCAATTATATCAGTTGGCATTTATTCTGTGCTATGTTATGACATTCATTTTGGAACGAAGTTCCTTATCGCGCGTTGTGAAAGGGGGCTAGACGGAAAAAATTCTTACGAAAAGTGGTCACGACACTTTTTGAAGTGATTCAGTAATATGAAACTAGATGGGGCTGTACAACTTTCTTTCATATTGCTGAATCTCACTGCTGAGCGCGTAAAACAATACCTAAATCGAAAGGAACTTCGTTCCATCCGGGTGTCCCTTGACACCTCTCAAACCCTTTTTAATTCTGATAAGGATTTATTTTCTCTTATAGTCTATACCTTACTACTACCAGCTTACTTACTTACCACCAGTCTACGACGTGAATGTCTTCAACAAAAGAGTGAATACGCTTTTACTAAGTTAGTGCCCATCATCATGGTTAGTGAACCATCCTGGGCCACATCTCCACTTAACATCAGGTGGGATTGTGGTCAAACATTAACTTATTGTTAAGTAAAATAAACTTGAAAAGTGCGAGTTAAACTCGCTTGGAGTTACTTATTTTCCTATTTTATTTATTTTTGCCGTTTTCTTAAGACCATAGACTTCTTATAGGTTTTTCCGTCAATAAATGTTTTCTGTATTTTTTTCAAATGTCTAGCGTCAGTAGTTTCAGATATAAAAGGGGGAATGGTAAATTTTTAGCTTTAATTTTAATTTTTTCTTGAGAGAGTAAAAAAATTAAGTGAAATTAAAGGTTAGGTACCCCAAGCAGGAAGCCATTTGTTTTATCGAATCGCTTATGACTAACGAATCTACAATAATTATTATTTACTTTATCTGATAAAAATAAACGTTATTTAAGTTCACAAACACAAAACGAAGTAAACTTAGGCATCTACATAATAAAATAGTTAGAATGCTCTTGTTTTAAATTAAAAAATAATTTGCATACGGCTTCGCAAAAGGTAAATTCTTTACTAATTGTTTCTGTAACGTATGTTCTCGCTTACCTAAGCACAAGGTAACTGGTTTGTCTTTTTTAGCGCATTTTACAGACACGAGGTACTCTTTACGTATGAATTTTGATAATTAACTAAATCGTTAATTCGATTGACATAGGATCTTTAAGGATTCTATAACAATATAGCATTAACACAAAACTTATTAATAAGTATTACGTGACAAAACTACCATTTGATAAAAATCTGCACAAAAAAAGATATTATATTTGGTATTTTTAAATTTGTACTGAAGTAACTTAAGTACAAGTCAAAATAGAAACAATGATGCCTTTGGTGTTACTGATGTTCATGGGCAACGGACAATAGCTTACCATCAGATGGACTTAGCTCTTTTGCCGGCAATTTCCATAAAAATATAGTTGCTCATAATACCATTAACGTATCGATAATATCGGTTAAATAGGAAGCGATGAACCCGATTACTATCTAATATCTGGTAATTGTAATTTATATCCTAAAAATGAATATTACGATTGATTCTAGAAAGATCGTGGTAACTTGCTAAGCAACTTGCTAGGCTACGAAATTTTAGGTTCACTCTTAGTCCGGAGATCAGCAATCTCCAAAAATCTGATCTCCCATTGCTCTATCATTATCAGGCTGGTTAAACACAAGATTGGATTATGACCTTCATAAATCGATAGTTACCTAAATTTTGTTAGCAAGAAGTTAAAAAACTAAAAGACTTTAGCACAAAATATTGTATGAAGAAGCAAGATGATCTTTTAAAAAGATTTTCCGTCGAAAAAGTTGTGAATTAAAAACGCATCAAAGATTGTTGGTGGCAGATTGGGCTAAAACATAAATAGATGGGCTTAAAATTTAAAATTATAATGGGATTGTATCCGGTGACACAAATGTGTGGAGTTTGTTACTAACGACTTTTGCTTGGAGACGCTTTGCGGGCGGAACAAAGGTGCAATGGAGATACGTTTTAGTTAAATATAAATACTTACTTGATAGCATTTACACAGGTCAAGAGAATTTCTCAGTGTAGTAATTAAAAGGTATAGAAAAAATAAGTTGTTCTGTGTCTTAAACAATAATAATATTAAAGATTGTAAAGAGGAGTGTCATCTATTGTTATATGGTTTCAAATATACTTTAGAATGTATTAAAGACGGGTTTTATATATGTTAGTTAAAATTTGTCATAACAATACATTACTTATTAAAATAGATAGCAAATCTGCTCTATCCGCTCCACACATTTCCCAGTCCAGTAGTTTCACCTGCCATCTCGCGGCAACTAATTGTGAGTGCGCATAAAGTATGGCGTCTAAGGTGGCCTTAACAACGCGATTGCATCACCGCTCGTGTGGAGCCACCCTTATGCATCCGGTGCTCATATTGAGATACTTGCATCAGTGTTGTTAAATAAGTACTTGTTTTATAATAAATAATCTGGATATTTTTTTTTGAAATTCGATAAAAAAGGGTATATCCAGAAGCTAGTTACATCGATTTGATAAGTTTGGTGATATAGGTTTAAAATTTGATGATTATGAGGAACAATAAGATAACAATACAGCTACGTATTGAAAACAGCAACAGTTTGTTTCATTATTTATTCAAGGAACTGCTTTTTTTCGAACCTCCCGGGCGGGACACACATTTTGTTCGACATGTCTGTTCTATGACATTATACTTCAATGGTTCATGATACTTTTTTTTATAATTTTGTTATTTAAGTATCCGAGTATCTCATTATGAACACCGGTGCATCAATGGTTAAACCTGGTCTAGAGTTAAAAACATGAATCTTAAGTTTAAGCAAGACGCATGGAATCTTGTTGCGTCTCTGTTGACTTTGGAAAACTTTGACGTAAACATTAATTTGTGTTAAATAAACTTAATTATCATTAGGCGGTATTTGACGAATAATGATTTGATATGGCTGACAACTACTTAGAATTTTTTCGTGATTCTTTGCTTAACGGGACACCTTAAGGATTAGTCTTATGTAATTATCTTAAGAACATCTGAGACTGAGTTTAATCATAATATTATATCCACAGTGGAGTCATTCTTGTAGGATTATAGACTGAGAAGGATCGCTTGCAATGAAAAAAATGCCAATAGTTAGTTGTCAAAGAAACTTATTTTATAAAATAGTTACATGGTTTTCTTTTTTAATTTCTACGGTATGTCGCTTATTCCTACAGTTTGTAGCTTTTTGCTACGAAACGTAGCAACGGCTACGCGCACGCTACGCTTTTGACTTTTCTCATTGACTACGTATGTACTAGCGCTATGCCCGAACCTTTACCTACGTTTTCTAGTATAATATATCTTATTATCTTATCTTATTCCAGATCATGGTCTAAATTTCATGAAAATCCGTTTTGTTTGTGCGAAAAAGTAGCAAATGTTTCTCATTAATTAGTGATATGTAGTAGAATATTTCGAATATCAATGCCCTCAGCTTACGATACATTCGATTGAAGTAAAATGACAAGCAACCAATGAAGTATAATGTCATAGAACAGACATCTCGAACAAAATGTGTGTCCCGCCCGGGAGGTTCCATTTTCAAAATTGAGCCCCCGTTCTCCTTTCAAAATCGAACGAATCCATTGAAGATTGAAGCCACGTGGCACCAATGCATTGGGACATACATGGTGTTCGCGGTGTCGGTTCTATACGCTAGTAATAATACTTCAATGCACGCAACCTTTATTTTAACAAATCAGTATGAAATCAAATCCCATAACTGTATATCATCCTTGATACTCACCAAATCTGAACACCGTTACTATACAAGTTCAGTTTTGTGTTTTAAGTTATCACCAACTTCACCTTAACAAGAGGTAGGTACTGTTTACGTGATAATAATAATATTAATTATGTTAGCTTCAGGATTTAATCATTGTAATATGAATAGATTAACTAGGTAGGTATATCGCTATTTACAACTATCTTCTCAAAAATTGATTCAAACTTCTCGTACAATAATTCTCAGTTACAAACTGGAACTTAAATTATAACTTATATTTCGGACTACGTTAACGAATAACTAATAAAATTGGCACTACGGAACTCATATATCACGTTACTCGACAAAAACAAAGATATAGTAACAGGCGGGAAGTAACTCAGTTGCCAAACTAATAGCACGCTCTTGGCAACTCGCGGAGAGCGCAGTCGATACAGGCGCAATAAATAATGAGTCGCGCAAATAACTACAAAGTATTTGGCAGTTTCTGTGTCCAGTTTGTTTGATATAGAATTACTAGATGTGTCTTTTTGTTTTGAGCGTGCTAAAATATAATGCTTATTCTTGGAAATCAGTAAGTAATATTGATGCTTAAGAGGCATTTTACAAAAATAATAAAAAAGTAGTAGAAAAATAATGTGACATAAGCGAATTATACAATTATGATACTACTACAATAAATTCAAGTTTCATTATTTTTTTCGTAATTCTACATATTAAGTTTGTTCTGTATACATATTGATGAAGATAAAATACCTCACAAACGAGTGTCTATCACATCAGGATGAATACTCTTCGAGCATGAACTGAGATAAAAAAACCTTCACGGAAGAAAACTAGCAAGTGTACGTATTATGCTATCTCCAGGCAATTACTTGTACAATTTTTTTTTTCAACACGATTATTTGCTGTTAAATTGCATGCCCGAATAAAAAAATCCTTAAAACCTCGAATTTATAGTGGCTAAAAAAGTGACTTAAGGGAAGGGGGGGCATAACGGGGTCGCGGGGCAAGACGGGGTCACCCAAAAAAACAAGTAACGATGCACACTAAACGTTTGTTGTTTTCACTAATAAATGACCATTTTGTATCAGTATTTAATCCGCCAGTGACCGGCGACTAGTCTGCAGTCGTTTGGTTTTTACGAAAATAAATATTTTTTGATGTGATTTCATCTAATTTTGAGTGAATACGGAAACACATTTAAAAAGCTAAGTGTTTTCATTACTATTATTGTTTATTTGTTGTGTTTTTGTAGAGATATTATTTATTGATATGTTTTAAACAAAATCACTCTAACTGTAGATTTGTTTTTTTTGTCAATTATTTCACATAATGTTACCAGTGGGGGCATGACGGGGTACCCCTATTATGTATGGTGGTGGGTAAAGGAATGATGTGAATGTTTGATATTGGAATTTTAATTTTGTTTAAGGTATTAAATATGGTACGAACGTACAAAAAGAAAAGTTCGAGAGGCAATACATACATTGTACAAAACGTAGACGAGAATACTTTATGCCTGTATTGCCTTGATGAGAAACATACATATTTAAAGTCTGCGGAGGTTTGGGTGGCCTGCCAGCTGTACAGACGATGGTGTGATACAGCCTGTGCTGGTATTGACGACGAGAACCCAGAAGAAATTCACATGTGCACATATTGTGAATAAAATAACCATGTACCCCATACTGCCCCTACCACGGAGCACAATGGGGTTTTCATGAGGGTTTCGTAAAATTAAAATTTAAGCAATAATTGATTAGTTACTTCGCCAAATTCTATGCCAAATGATAACCCTTATATGTAACCAAAGTGCTATGATTATAATAATTACTTAATATATTTTGTTTATTCTGTTATTGGCTATTTCCCTTAACGTCCCCGTTATGCCCCCCCTTCCCCTATGTTTAATTTGATGGAAGAATGTTTTTTTTTCCTGTCCAAGCAGTAATTTATTTGTGTCACATCTAGCATAGCTTTATATATCTTCGTATGTCCAGTTAGTCCGCGAAGTGGCACAATAATCGCTAATGGAGCGATGCAGAGTCACCACTCATGTGCTGCGCTGTTGTCTCAGTTATGGGATAATTTGTCGATATTAGCCCCTTTATGGGCTATGGCTTACGTAAATATTGCGGCAGTATTAAGATAAGAAAATCGAAGACGAAACAGGATTGTAATATTACATGTTAATGAAAATACATGATTATAAATAATGCTAAGTAAAGTTTTCAAGCAGTGATAGCCTAGCAGTTAGAACGTTGGTCTCCCGAACGCGGGGCCCGAGTTCAAATCCTGGCACGCACCTGTAATTTTCAAATATTATGTGCGTATTAAAAGTTAATTATTACTTGCTTCGGTGAAGGTTAAACATCGTGAGGTTGCAGTTTACCTGCGCACCCGAGAGTTCTTCATAAAGTTCTTAAAGTTGTGTGAAGTCTAACTATCCGCATTTGGCCAGCGTGGTAGACTATGGCATGTACCCCTCACATTGTTAGAGGAGACGTTGAGCCCAGCAGTGGGACAATTATGATTTGTTGCATTGTTTTTTTTTTAAAATCTTTATTGAGTCTTGATGATAAATCAAATTCATCGTTATGTCTTCTTATATAAACACCTTATTTATGTACATAAAAATATAGTTTTTGTTCTTTGTTTAATAGAAAGTCGTTTAAATTCAATATCAAAATTTTAATCAACTGTAACGTAAACGTAACGTAATACATGGCTGTGAATTGGTATCGGTTATTAAGACGGCGACACACTGAGCGAATATCCTGTAAAATCGGCGCTATTTACCATATATTCCAAAACCTAGACGTCGTACAAAGCAAAAAAAGTAAAAGCAACAACCCATAATTGTCCCACTGCTGGGCTCAGGGTCTCTACTCACAATGTGAGGGGTACAGGCCATAGTCTACCACGCTGGCCAAGTGCGGATTGGTAGACTTCACACAACTTTGAGAACATTATGGAGAACTCTCAGGTGTGCAGGTTTCCTCACAATGTTTTCCTTCACCGAAGCAAGTGATAATTAACTTGTAATACGCACCTAATATTTGAAAATTAGAGGTGCGTGCCAGGATTTGAACCCGGGCCCCCGCGTTCGGGAGACCAACGTTCTAACCACTAGGCTATCACTGCTCTAGACGTCTTACAGCTCTTCAATAATTTTCTAAACCAAAACAATAAATAAGTTAATCGTTTAAAAATGAATTACACGTTACGAAAACAAATTGTGAATGTGCTGTAAACTGAGACGTAACAATTGTGTTCTATGCGGTAGGCCTAATTAGGATAAGACGAGTCAGGTCTAATTACATTTGACCCACATAAACAGGTAAGCAAAATTTATTTATTTATTTATTATGAAAATGATAGTTACAACTTCAATATCTAAAATATTAGACAGATGTAACTTAATAAATATTACAAAGAAGGTCTTGTAAAGTATATTGGGTACGCACAGAATTAATAATAGGAGATTATAACTGTGCAAGAATCAATTTACACTACCCTCCGTACTATTATAGTAAAAACTTTATGACGGTCAGATAGCCTCGCCTACTCAAAGCTAAACGTAAATAATTCAAATGCAACACTGCATAAAATAATGTCTATTGGAACGAAGTTCCTTATTGCGCGTTGTGAAAGGAGGCTAGAGGAAAATTACGACACTTTTTGATTTTTAAGAATGACGACACTTTTTTTGAAGTGATTCAGAGAGTTTTACAGAGATGGCGCTGTACAACAAAACAATACTTAAATCGAAAGGAACTTCGTTCCATCCGGGTGTCCCTTGACACCTCTCATGTTTTTTTTATTTAATGTTTTTACTATTTATAACTACATTAAGTTATACTACAAATAAAACCATCAATGTACAATGTCTGTGTGTTGTCCACTTACACAATAGGGAATCCTAGTTTAGGTTATAAGTGTGTAGCATAATAAAAATAATATGATAGGAACTGAGTGTAGATGAAACCTATTTGCAACACCATCTGCGACGCTCATCCGGAGTGTGCGAGCACCGCACGGTCCGATAGTGCGTGACGATCGGTTCAATGGGCATATTGGGGGCTTAATTGGATTTTTGTCAGTTAACATACTATTCAATTAATAATATTTTGGCTATAAGTTAGTATTACTACTTTGCAACAATCCGCGGTTAACACGTATGATGGTATACTTTATGTCATGCGTGGTACCTCTCTCCCTCCCACAACGGAAACATACCAACATAACTTATGAGATATATAAAAAAAAACATAAATATCAGCATAAATACCAACACGTGTTTCACCCCGAAACGGAGCATAATCTTTTTTAATGGAAATAGCTGGCTAACGAGCTGATGATCCACCTCATGGTAAGTAGCTTTCGTCGCCCATGGACATCAGCGTTGCTGGCCAAGAACGAGAGAAGAAAAAGAAAGGAAGAACTGGCTCTCAAGCCCCCAGCCGGAACACGACGAGTCGTTTGGCGGCTGACTCATGCTCAAGGGTGGTAGCGATCCAGGCAAACCCCATGGAGATCCCATCATCAGGGTAAGATGATTCTACGGTGGTTAGTCGCAAAGTGAACTGAGCGCGGCATATTTATACCCAACTCACCAACTGGTTGTCTCATGATGTTGATAATAATTAGTGATTCACGCCGGCAGAAATCGGGTCTGACGTAATCTGGTGATATTTACTGTTGAAAATCCTCAGAAAAACCTAATATTAAAATCAATTTGACCGCTGTCATGACTTCAGTTTGATGTTAACCTCGGATAACGACAAAGCAGCAGCGTCACTAAGTCGGGCTGTCGACTTCCATAAGTGGAAAAAGAAAGGAAAACGTTTAATAGCAGCAGTTTATCGCACTTTACGAGCTGTCATCAGTTAGCACGCGTGGTCGTATACCAGTCGGACGGTGCTATCAGCTCACATTCAGTTCCAGTGCAATAAAAAAACCGAAGCGTCCTTGCCGAGACGGCACGGAACCATCAATTCCGACTATCTGCGCAACCTGTATCCCGCGCTTGTGACCCGGTTTGTACGGGAAGGCGCAGGTTTGAACGATAGCGAGGTGCTGATATTTGTTTGGAGACCATAATACGGGACTTTTGAATAAGAATGGCTTCAACTCATTAATGGCCCATTATTGAGGACCTAATCTCTCCTCTTAAGAAAGCCTAAAGCAAATTCAATTCAAAAAAATTAAGTGCAAATTGGTGGAGGACACGTTTGTATGATATGGCCGAATTAAAAAGAAAAACTTAGAACTGTCATGAAATAAATCTAACGTACAACGCTCTGTCTAACAAAGGAAGCTCACGGAATGAATGATTTCTGGCTTAGATTCTCCCGGTTGGTATTAATCTTTCTGTTACATTAAACAAAAAATGCTTTGTGATGTTACAATTAACTAATTAATTAGAATTAATTAGAATCATGTCTGTAAAGATAAACAGACAGTTATATTCAGAGGGCTCAGGATTGGTCAGAGTGGCGCAAGTTAGGGGAAGCCTATGTCCAGCAGTAGACCTCCAAGAGCTGATGGATGGATGATGGATGGATCTGTTCTAAAGTGTCAGTCCGTATCTGTTGTGATGTATGTTTTTTTTTCTTTCAAAGCTGACTTCGATAATTTAAAGTGAAAGATAGCGCATTTTCTATCGCTGCGTATCGCGCCGCGCCAGAGCTAGTCGTCCTTAAGTCCGTCTCCTGTCACCCGCTGGTCATTTATCACCGGACGATTACTGCCCGCCCGTCACTGGGATTTGGCTAAGAAAAATGAACGGTAATTGAGTATGTCGGTATGCATTGTTTACAATTTTGAATATTAATGTATGTATGTTTAAACTAGTTTCAATAACCCTGTCTTATAAGAATGTTTGATGTACTTATATTGAATCTTACTTACACTTTATTTCTTTATTCTTTTGCAACACCTTAAAGTAGAGGTTACAATTGCGACCTTAATGGCTAATGGCATTCTCAGCCAGTTGACCCTGGGTGATACGCACACGCACACTTTATCTTAGCCTTTATCTGGTCGAGATTTTTTGAGCTCCTTTTTACCAAGGAGCGGTTGCTATTTGAGCTTTCTTTCGTAACGGCTATCGGTACTTCAATCTATCTGGCATAATTATACATCCTGTCGCGTTTCTGCCGGCTGCTGTGACGTCATGCTACGTACTATACCAATAATCCTTTTAGGAGAATCAGTGTAAATTATTGTATTTTGATTCATTTAAGTTATTGTTTCTAAGGCTTATGGTCTCAGATCCATACTGTCATGATTGTCATACCAGCATACAATATCTGAACATGTTCATCTTTGAAATAAATGTTTTAGTACAAAAAAATACAAAAAAAATACAGAAATACAAAAATCTTTATTTTATCTCATCCACAAATTACATTCAGGTGAAATTTTGAAATATGAATAAAAGGAAAAATATGTATATGCTAAGTAATCTGTGGGAGATAACTAAACTAAACCTTGGCCTGTATCTTAGTACACCAGGGACCCCCTAGATTAATCAGTAGCAAATATATACATTGGTTTTTGGGCTAGTAACAATTTCTACTACTGATACTAGTACTAGCTGATATTTCGATCCCGTCAGAACTTAATTATATTAGTGACCATTCAACGTTTTACTTTAGTGTGAATAATCTACTATTAATCTTCATACTATTATTATTAGCTAGTGTTTACTACCATTGCCCTTTCACAATATCCAAAGCGGCTTAGACCCTAAAATTATTGCTCCGGTGAACTCAAATTTCCTTTCTGTTTTTGCGTTAGTGGAAGAATTTCAGCTATCGTTCACAATCAGGGGAAATCTGCGCCATTTCCGTCTATTATTCATATGTGACCCATTGGTATGAGGCGTTAATACGCGTTGACTTATTGGCACCATCTCTCACGGACCCTCACGAACCCTTTAATGTAAAACATCGGTTCTGCTGCTTCAGTGTATTTCTCTTTGAAATTATTCATGTTATATGTTTCGTGCTGGCGAGCGTGTCAGTAACTTAGTACCTATCTTATTTTGTTTTTTTTTTGGATCAGAGATATCATTGTGTTCTCTTTATACTTATTGATTGGATGTAATTTGATTGATTTTTTTGACTTGACTCGTTTAAATCAATGGTCTATAAGGGTCTTATTTTGATAGGTCGTTGGAAGATTCATGGTTGACAATTCTTAATTATGGTAGGATTTATATTATAACATTAGGCTATTACATTATGGTATTATAATGTTACAAAACCTGTCTGATTTGAGGTTCAATTACCCATTTATTAACCTTTTCGGAGCATATCAACAAATTTCAAAATCTACTCATACTCTAAGCTTCACAATATGAAACATACTCGTAAGTTCCAGGCATACAACCGCACTCAAAGCCACAAACTTGATTTTTTATGATTCGCAAAAGAATTGAGTCGTATACATAACAATCAGTCGCCGTCAAGTGTTAGAGCTAAACAGTCCGAGATGAGGCCCCTCGATTTGCATCAAGGGTGGTAAGGGTGATAAGGGTGGTTGACAGTAATATATCGTCGTCAAAGACGCTCGGATGGGATTATCGTGTATTGCAATAATATTTAATATCACTGCCCATTTGCGTTCACTTTGTGATGGCCCTTTGTTGATACTCATTTGTGTTTTGAAGTTTTAGATAGTGTCGCGGATTTTAAATTTTTTTGGAGTCATTTTCAGTGTCTTTATCCTATTATTTAAAGAATAAACTCTGCCTGTTTATGTGTCTATCTGAAGCGATTACTAAAGATACATGTGGTTTTTAGAAATTCTTGAATGATCCGGGGTAACCATAAAAAATAAAACGCTGGATCGAGTAACAATTATTACTACACATTTGCGCAAATAATGGCAAACAATGATTATTTCTGACAGGAAGTCATTATTTTATGATTAAATCCGATTAGTTTAATGGCACATGCTATTTTTCATTAAAATATTCATTAACACTATCTATTTTTTCCATTGTTATGACCATTACGACTATTTGGTCACTCGTCTTCTTTCGGGCTCAGCTTTCAGCAGCTAATGAGATCAAAATTCGTGACAAGGGCCGGATCTATCAATCATTCCAATCCCTCAAGTTCTAATCTAACCCTTCTGTCCATTCGCATCATTTGTTAGGAGCGAAGCCGCGAATCGCCGAACACACTGGCTCCTTGCTTGTATATTTATCGTCAAAACGCCAACCGAAATGGGGTGAGGACTATTTGTCATTGGCAAAGCTCTTCGGAATATCCTCGACTAACCCTGTGGGGTAACGTATCGGGATGAATTTGGATATGAAGCATCCGTCATACCCGAAGTAGTGTTGTTTTTAGGGTTACGGGTGGATTTTCGAGAACGTGCTTCAAAATTTTTGTGTGCATATTTCTATTTATTGCTTATTTTTTATTTGTTTTTGCTATATTAAGTAGACTTTACATTAAACAAGATAGCTACATTATCAATTGTTTCTTAATTTGTAAACTATACGTTAATAATTATAATGAAAAATGTAAGTAAATAATGTGATGAAAAAAAAATACGTTTGACACTGAGAAAGGTATTTTGCAAGTCTGTTTATACAAAAAAAGCCTATTAATAAATGCTGACTAAGCTTTTCTACTAAATGTCACGTGACATAATAAACTATGTTTGGATTAGTATTTTACCATAAACCTTACGTTAGCATACTCGTATATTAGCAACCAATCGATTGGACCAAAACCCTTCAGGTCACTTATAACACACCTAACGATATCTAAAGATAAGTTTACATTAAAACCTGTAACACAATTTTCACTTGTGGTCACACAGATGTACGCAGCGCCGGTTAATGGCACAGTTCAAAGGGATATTGGATGTCGGGCGCGAGACGGGCCAGCGTCCGGTCTTCGGGCGATTGTCATCTGCTGATGACTTGGGTAGGGCTGCCAGTTATCACTACTATAATTAACTAAATCAATAACGATACATACTCATCGCCCCTAACTCCTTGATGCGATGGACAACACATAAAGACAAGAACACACACCCTGACCAAGAACACAATTTCGAACTCATTGTTCAAATTTTTGCCTCGTTGGGTATCGAACCCAGGACCCTTGGTACGGCGATCCAGCGTGGTAACCATTGTGCACATGATTCGTCTTATTAATATAGCAGATCACCAATGGCCAATGTAAAATTCAGATATTTTAATGCACTTGGCTGGCAAACAAATAGACGACTCATCAAGTGTACACCAAGGGACCAAAACCAAGTTATTAGCAACACCTGTTGACCAATCTGATGATTAGTATTTCGACAGTTAAGAACCAATAATGCCTATTTCAAAAAAGTCAACTTAATAAAAGATGAAAAAAAAACATATTTTACTGTTCAATGGCAAGGTTCAATGGTGAGGTTTATAAATAATCCTTTAATATTATAAATGTAAAAGTTTGGATCTATCTAAACATGTTTGGATGCTTGGATGTTTGTGATTCTATCACGCAAAAACGGCTGAATGAATATGGATGAAATTTGGCACACGGATAGTTCTTGACCTAACTTAAAATATACTTTTTATCCCGGTTGACATTGATAAACGTCAACTTCACACTCATTGCTCCACAGTAGGATACCCTGTGTCGTGGGTGCCATAGATAATATCATTAAAAATTCCGCCTCTTAAATAAAATTAAAAAAAAACTTGAGAGGTGTCAAAGGACACCCGGATGGAACGAAGTTTTTTGTTTTTTTTGTTTCCCCTCACGGGAGGGAGGCAGAGAATGCATTTACGCATACCAGCAGAACCGTCTCTGGTGGTTATGTGGAGACTCAATCCAAGGATGATAAATAATAAATATTTATGAAAAATATCTATATCTATCGCCGCTCCAAGGATAATACCCACTAAAAACTGCCTGAAATGGCTTTGGTCATACGACCTTTAAGCCTTCATCGGAAGCGACTCCGCTTGAAGAGACGGAGCGCTAGCGGCGCTCCCTAGGGAGCGTCCGCTGGGTGACTACACTGAGTGTTGTCGAAGGAAGGTTACTTGTGCCATCATTTGGATGAGCACTATCTGTGATCGAGTCGTCTTTTTCCTTGGCGGCTAGGAGGCACTCCAAGTCAGACGAGAGCTTATTGAGCGGGTCCGTGAGGACATTGCGCGGTCTTCTGATTTGATGGCCGGTGAGGGAGGGGGCGGTGTAGTCCGCTGATTCCCTAATCATGGGGTTGGAGTGTGTTTCTGAAGATTTGAAGAATCTCTCAGAGAAGTTTTTCATGACTTGTTGTATTGTGTCGAGCTCTAAGTCTCGGTGGAGATCGGCGTTCCGAACGCACCAGTGTGCGCCGGTCGCTTTTCGACAGAATAGATTCTGGACTACTTGTAGTTTGTGGACTATATTGGGAGCCGCATGTGCGAAGACAGGGGCGGCATAGAGTAGTACCGGTCGAATGCAAACCTTGAAGAGCGTTCGCTTGCTCCTGAGGGACATTTTACTTTTCCTTCCCAACATAACGTTGAGTCGGCTCATATAATAACGGGCTGTACTAGTCACCTTGTTGATATGGGGCCTAAAGGTGAGTCTAGAGTCTAGTGTTATACCTAGATATTTTGTTTGTGTCCTCCAAGGGACGGGTGTTCCCGCGAAGCGGATGGGGGGATCGCTCAAGCGTCGTTGCTTGTGCGAGAAGCGGATTGCGGCACTTTTGTCTGCATTGACTTCGATGCGCCATTTCTTGAACCAGTCTCCTAACTCGTTAACCGAGTTTTGGACTCTGGTAAGAACTGACGACATCACCCGTCCTTTAAAGTAAAGGGCGGTGTCATCGGCAAAGAGGGAGAGTTGGACCCCTTTCTTGGGTATCGGTATATCGTTAGTGTACGATATGAATAGTAAGGGGGCTAGCACTGAGCCCTGAGGGACCCCGGCCGTTATTAGGCGAGGGGACGAGAGGACACCTTCGTGTCTGAAACGGAAGGTGCGTTGATCTAGGTAGGAAGCCACGAGTCGTACTATACGGTCTGGAAGGCCAAGATAATGAAGTTTATAGATAAGTCCGGCATGCCAGACCTTATCAAAAGCTTTAGCAACGTCGAAGAAGACAGCGACTGTCTTGTCGCGTCGCGGGTAGAATCCACTAAGTATGTATTCTACTATACGGTGTACTTGTTGAGGACAAGAGTGTTTAGCACGAAACCCGAATTGGTGCGGAATGATCAAGGGAGGACCGTCCGATGGAAACAGATGCTTTCTCATGCGGGACTGTATTATTCTTTCAAATACTTTACCCATTGCCTTGAGGAGGCTGATGGGTCGATGGTTAGACGGGACATTAAGGGGTTTCCCGGGTTTGGGAATCCCTATTACTATAGCCTCTTTCCACGCAGTGGGAAAGTGGCAGTGTTCAAAGCAGGCGTTGAATAGAATGACTAAAAGGGTAATAACCTGCTCTGGGAGGTGTTTGAGCGCCAGGTTGGAAATACCGTCGGCTCCAGGAGCTTTACGGGGTTTGAGTCCACGTATGATTGACTTAACCTCGTCAGTAGTTGTTTGAATGGGATCTGCGGTGATAGGGAGTGAATTCCTGTGACGGACTTCATCCTCCACCGTTTGAACATGAGACGGGGAATGGGGCTGAGTGCTGGGAGCACATTGCGTAGCAATACTGTCAGCGAAACATTCTGCTTTTTCATCGTCCTCGAAGGCAATACTGCCGTCGGGACGGTTGAGTGGGGGGGTGTCTAACTTGGCGTCTATTCGAAGGTTTTTAGCCATCTTATAGAACGCCTTGTGAGAGGGAGTACTGTCGCTCATGAGGGAGTCCCAATTGGAGTTCCTCAGTTCTGTAAGTAGGGAACGAACTTGACGCTGTAGGGCGTTAGCTCTCCTGCGGTGAGTGGGAGTGGGGTATAATGCAGCACGTCTGAGCGCTGCATTTTTCTTTCGAATGAGAAGCCTGGCTCCGAGCTGTAGTTTCCAGTTTGGGACCTTGACCACACGCTCGTTGTCACGAAGGGCTGACTGGACTGTTTTAGTGAGATTGCTGACAGTATTGTCTATTGTAGCCGAGCTATCGAAGTAGTCGGCTGAGATAGCATAGGGTGAATTGGGGGACTCGAACTCCGCTTTAAGCGTGTTCTTGTAACCATCCCAGTTAGTGAAAGTTCGGGTGACGGGCGGGGAAGAGTCGATAGGCCCTAGCTCAAGGGAGACCGGGCGGTGATCAGAACCTAGGTCGTCGAGAGTGTTTAATGCTCTCAGGTTGAGTGAGATTCCCTTGGTTAGGGCTATATCTAGAATGTCAGGTGAATGGTTCACCTGCTTCGGATAGTGAGTGGGAGAGGAAGGGGATAGAATATTTATTCCCAGTTTGGTAGTAAGCTTGAAGAGCTTCTTACCGTTTTGGTTAGTTTTGTGGCACCTCCAGTCGGAGTGTTTGGAGTTGAAATCTCCAAATAGTATAATGGAGTCTCCGAGCGAGAGCAGTGCTTCTAGGTCGCTACGAAGAGGAGTTTTTTGAGGTGGGTTATAAACTGAGGCTATGATCAGGGACGGGTGTCCTGTCATGCCTAGTTTAACTACCGTGGCTTCCATGTTGATGAGTGGAGGGGTTTCTATTACAGAGCAGTGTAAAGATCTTTTGTAGTAGATGGCAGTGCCTCCGCCCTTGCGGCCGTCGGCTCTGTCGTCTCGTACAAGAGAGTATTTGGGGATAGACAAGCCCTTTTTAAGAGAGGGCTTGAGGTGGGTTTCTTGGATTAGCAATAGGTCGATATCCCTATTGCGAATAAACTCTTTAATTTCTAATATGTTAGAGTACAAACCATGCGAATTGAAAGAGATAAGCGAGACGCCTTTAGGCCTCACTCGACCGGTAGAAAGGGGAATTGCGTTAGGCGCTATTGACATTATTGTAGCGAGTTAACTAACTCGCTGTGCTCAGAGAGCGCTATAATGCGCTCCATAGATGTGCGGGCCGCACGGAGCTTTTGGGTGAGGATGTTAAGTTCATCCAAGTTAATACTTTGGATGATGTCCCTCACAAAGGCCAAGTCCTCACTGGAGGGCAAGCGGCTAGGTTGGGACTGAGAAGGGCGCGGGAAGGCAGTAGGTGCCTTATAGGGCGCGGGCGCAGCCTTAGGTGCGGTTGCAACCTTTGGTGCGGGAGCGGGGGCAGCCGTGGAGACTGTCCGCCTCCACGGGTTAGTGGGAGGGGGCGGAGGCCCTGGGCGGGCACTGGGGGTCCTCAATTGAGGGAAGTTCGCGTCCGTTACTGGAGGCGGGGCTTGTCTTGGCCTGTAAGGCTGCTTGTTAGCAGTCTTAGGCAGGTTAGAGCGGGGGGCACGTGGGCAGCCGCGATAATTTGCGGGGTGGCCGGTCTGTCCGCATAGGACACAAGCCGGGGGAGACTGATCGTCTTTAGTGCGTGTGCACTCCTTGGTGAGGTGAGGAACTAGGCACTTAACGCACCTAGGACGAGCGCAGCAGTTAGCCGCTGCGTGGCCGTAAAGCTGGCAGCGGTGGCACTGACCGGGGAACCCACGTTTGTTCGGGGGTTCAGCCCGGATTTCAGAGAGCCCACATATGGTGAGTTTCTCTTTGAAAATGTCGCGGGACGTGGGCGCGTTAGTCATAATGACTAAGGCCAGCGGGAGTTGTCGGCCGGTGCGGGTGTGCATCTTGTGCACAGCCTCCACGGGATGGCCCTGGGACTTGAGGTCCTCGAGTATAGCCTCGTTGGCTAGCTCGAACGGTACTCCTCTGAGTACCGCTTTGACTTTACGCTCTTCGGGGAGAGCGTAAGTATGATATGGTATTTTATTTACCATGAGGAGCCTGGTAAGGCTCCGGAATTGATCAACGTCCGGGACTTTCACCCGGATTGTCTCGCCCATGTTGGTGGCGTGGGTGTAGTGAATTTTGTGCTGAGAGCACAGATCCACTACTGCGGTCCACTTGGATTTGTCCCGCAGGAAGACTGGGGGAGGGGCCTTGATGGCAGGGATAGTGGGGGCGCAGCGCGAGGCTGGCTTGGAGGACTGCCTAGGGAGGACAGTCTCGGGGGTGTTTTCAACAGCCATTTTTGGCGTGGGCGCGGGGGCGGAGGGCTCGGTGCCCTGAGAAGCTTTAGTGCGAGGCTTGCGCTTTTTGCGCGTTACTCGCTCAAAACCGTCATCACCGGTGACGGTTGAGTCGGAACTGACGGAGGACGGGGCCTTGGTCCGTTTCCGGGAACTAGAGACGGAGGCGGAGTCTGAGAGCTCCGACTCGTCCATTGAATCTTGCCGAGAGGCGGCAGAGGGACTGAGGGGAAGGGAGTCCTGCTGTTTAAGCGACTCGAGTCTGCGGCTATGGTGGGCCTGGAGGTGATTGAATAGGTTTGTCGCTTGGGGCGACGAACCTAAGAATGACTTTATGCCGTCATTGATGGCATCCCACGACAGACCCACCGAGAGGGGGTCCATCGCGGGAAAGAATAGAGGGTGTTGGTACGTCAGGGCAAGAACACGCAATAACACAAGAAAAAAGAAAATACAAGAAAACAAGAAAAACAAAAAATACAATGAGAAAAAAAAAAAATACAATACAATTCCCTATACTTATATATGTATATGTATTCCCTAAATATTTATATATTATTTATTATATATTTATGTTATTATTGGTATTTATGTATGTCCGTGTATTTGTATGTATTCTTGTTATGTAGTATATCTATATCTCATGTTAGCACCTGCCATCAGCTATTTCCACATCCACCCAGGGTTGACTGGTGGACAATGCCATTAGGCATTAAGTTTGCCCTTTGTTTCTTCTTTTTAAGAGGTGACATAAACATGTAAATAAATAATAAATAAATGAGTGGCGGTGGATATCCCTATTGGATTATAGTCCACCAACCTTTCCCCTTGGGAGTTCCCAAGTGCAATGGGGTCCGGTCTGCCGGTTTGTCCCAGGCCAGGAGGCCGGGGAAGCGTACCGGGTCAACGCTGACTGGCTTAGTTGTCACCGTTAAGTATCCACCAGTCCAAGGTATTATTCTCTGAAGGAGAATAAAGAAAAATAAAATAAAATCCGGTATACGGGCAGAACAGAGTGGGAGCACTAGTGCGACCGCTCTGCTCGGCGCGTAAAGCGGAACTACCTGCACTGCACACTGCACAGCACAGCACTGCACACGCGAGACACACGGACTCACGCGAACCGGTTTGGCTTCTCTAGAAAGAGACACCGATAGGACCGATAGGGACTATCGCAGGTAGCGGACGCGGGACGTCCGTACGCTACGACGGTCAGATCGGAACTGATGGAACGAAGTTATTTCCTATTTTACTTATGTTAGCGCCAAAAAGTCTCAACAGCGTGATTCAGAAAGTTGTACAGCGCCATCTAGTTTCAACTAGTTATAACTTTCTGAATCACGCTGTTGAGACTCTTTGGCGCTAACATAAGTAAAATAGGAAAAAAAAATAGCGTGATTCAGAAAGTTGTACAGCGCCATCTCTGTAAAACTCTGTGAATCACTTCAAAAAAAAGTGTAGGTCATTCGTAAAATCAAAAAGTGTCGAAATTTTCCGTCTAGCCCCCTTGCACAACGCGCGATAAGGAACTTGTTCCAAATTGCGTCCATTAATGATAACCATTGCGCCACACGGGTCGGGATCATTGATTAACTTAAAGCCTGATAGTGTATTTCGGAGACGAAATATTGAACCTTAACAGTTTGATGTATAAAACGCGTATGAACTCATACCCCCTCAGTGTATGTACTGTACCTGCGTCGCAGTTGGCATCGACCACAAATATAACACATCACTTCACGTCCAAGACCCGAGTAAAAATATTTATTTGTCACAAGAAATCAGCCCAGGCCGGGAATTGAACCTGGGTTCCTCGCTTCGCAGGCTGGGTCGAATCGCTACCAACTGGGCGATAGGCTATGTACACAACTCGTATGTACTACTATTTTTTATTAATCACATTCTTCATTTCTCTAATGATGCATATCTGAAGTCTACGCAGACGAAGTTGCGGGTAGAAGATAGTGTGTAAATAAAGAGAATTTCTTAATCGTTAATAATATGTTATCACTTTTTCAGTAACCTTTTTTGTAACTCTGGACAGTTCTCTGCGTTTCGATAAGCATGTTGATAAAATTGTAAGTAAAGCATTAAAATCACTCGGCTTTGTACTGCGTAACTCCAAGGAATTTAAAAATCCTGACACGGTTATTCTTCTTTACAATGCTTTAGTAAGAAGTTCCCTAGAGTATTGCAGCGTGATATGGAACCCGCATTACAAAATCTACAATACAAGAATTGAAAGAGTCCAAAAGAAGTTTTTGAGGGTTTTAGCATATAGACACAGGATTCGTTCGCTTGCCAACTACACTGACAGGTTGAATTATTTTAAAATGAATGCTTTACAGGATAGAAGACACATGCACGATATGTTATTTCTATACAAACTAGTAAACGGTATTATTGATTGTCCAAATATGTTGTCGGAAATTAACCTTGGAATACCAACTAGAAAGCCTAGACCAGGTAAATATAAACTTTTTGTTCCTAAACCTAGTCACACACATTTAGGTTATTACTCTCCTCTTAATAGGTTATTAAGATCTTACAACGATATCACTGCCTCTCATTGGACACTAGACATATTTGGAAGTACATTGTTTAAATTTAAGAATCATTTAAAAAAAAAGCAAATCTAGGATAGACTCATAAATTATTATTATTATTGTTTTTTGTTTTTAAATTTCATTTGATTATTTTTATTGTAATGTAATAATTATTTCAGATTTTGTTTCAATTTTAAATTATAATTATTTTATTGATTTTAATTTTAATTTTATTTTATTTGATTTGATGTTATTTTGAATTAATTTTTTTTTATTACCAATGTATTTACTATCTTAGACTTTCTTTCAATTGTAAATTATAATTATTTTATTTGTTTTAAATTTGATTTGATTCCATTAGATTTGATTTTGTTATGAATTTATTTTGTTTTAATACTATTTTATCAATGTTATTAATATTTTAGATTTTATTTTAGAGCGTCATAATGTGAATGCTGTGCTCACCTATAATTGTATGTACACGATTGGAAGTTTTATTTATCATGTACCTAATATTTATATTGTGAAGTGTAACATATGTTGGTGTGCCAAATAAATAAATAAAAAATAAATAAAAAAATAATAAACCTTACCATTAATCAGTAAAATGTGTTTTTGTTTCATCTCCTGTAAAGTTGACTTTTTGAGATAAACATTATTGATTCTTAACCATGGATTTAACATTTTCAGTAAAAGAAAAAGTTAGGACATCAGCATTGAGGCGGCACAAATGAACAAACCATTTGGTAACGTATCCATAACCAAAACAAAACAAAAAACCTAATTGAAAAGACCCACTCCAGTATTTAAAAAGCCATCAATTACCTTCCCCTCAAAAAAAAGATCCCAAGAATTTACCCAATAAATATTTGTCGTCGGTCGAAGTGGTAACCCTGAAATTGTTGTCGTGTCATGTCCTCGTGTCCGATCCCTTTTCAAAATGGCGGCTGTCAGGGGCGAACGGTCACTATTCCGTATTGTCTCCCTTTCCTAAAGATATTTATTAGAACGTTTGACATGAATATGTGATGTGACGAAATTGTACGCTGCAAAATTACGTGTTTTGTGTTGACCCCGTTTTATTAAAGTTTTGATATCTGTATAACAATCTTGCGACATAATTCTGAGTGGTGAAGCTTTTAGTAAATTACTAGTTATAGTTAATTACGATAGTTAAATAATGATTAGTCTGTTCAGAATCAGCCTAGTAACGAAAATTTTGGACTCGGGTACCAGCGTCACATATTTTCGAAATTGCTTCATAAAGCTTTCCTAACACTTTTTGTATAAACGCACCTAATACGACTACGTTATGTTTTGGTGTGATTAAAGAAATGATTTTATAACAAAAGTTAATCCTATTTTAGCTTTAGCTTTAGCTGCAGATCCACCTCACCTCATGGTAAGTAATGGCCAGCGCTGCCCTTGGACATCAGTCACACATAAGATAAAATGTATCACCGATGCTTTTCTGACCAAGCGAGAAGAGTGAGAAGCAAAGAAAATAAGCTAGTTAACTAAGTCTAGTTAACTAGCTTAAATATAATTTGTTGGTAACATGAACTCCTTGTTACCCATTGAAGTATAATGTCATAGAACAGACATCTCAAACAAAATGTGTGTCCCGCCCGGGAGGTTCGATTTTCAAAATTGAGCCTCCGTTCTACTTTCAAAATCGAACGAATCCATTGAAGATTGAAGCCACGTGGCGCCAATTCATTGGAACATACATGGTGTTCGCGGTGTCGATTGTATACGCTAGTAATAATACTTCAATGTTGTTGCCATGATGGTTTGGCAAATATGTTCTTTCTAATTTCACATTATGCTGATACTTAAATATTGATAATATATTACTAATCATAAGAACAGTTTCGTTAAGTACCGATTTTTATACAAGTAAACTCATACCACAACAAGAGTTAAAAGACTTAATTCTAAAAATTCAATGCATTGAAACCCTAGCGCTCATTAAAATTCCAGCAACAACCAATTAACACAAAAACGGTCGTCAAATCAATTGAATGACACACACGTATCAAATATTTACAGTGAACTAGTGTTGCGCTATAGCTATCGACATCGATGTTTGCGGTGAACGGGTTGAATCGGTGCGCGTTAACTTTGCATTATTAATGATTCATTTAGTTCACACTAACCGGGCGGCCCGCTCCATCCCTTTGGGTTTGGAATAGTAAAGGACGGTGTTTATCGATGAAATGCAATTTAATTTTGCAGTTATTGTAAATGCTTTCACTTGCTAATATTTTGAAATATTATGTATTTGCATATATTCATCGGATGCTATGTAGCGAGATACTTTACTAGCCAACTTAAGTTGTAAAGTAACATAATTATAATTGACAAATGTTTGGTCTCTTAATATAAGTAGTAAATTATTGTAATGTCCTATTTGTGCGTGTTTTGTCCACCGTAAATTAAGAGTCTGTTATTATAGTAAGCTAAATTAGATAAAGTTAACTAAAGTAGAAATAGAATTTTATTCTATTCTATTCTGTTCTAAAACCTTACTTTTAGCTGCTTTTTGTCCGCGGGTTACATAGTGGCATGCCAATATACAAAAGGGTCAAAATAAATATTAAGTTAATAAATAATTGTATTCTGTAACTACAGTATAACCTCTCAACTGTGACGCGCGCTTTTAAAGATTGACGCGGATCTGTGACGCCGCGGCGGGGGGCGGGGAGCGGTACGCGGGAACGCTTTATAATATGACTATCTCAAAATTATAGTATGAGAGCTATATGTAATACTTATGTCGTTGGAATCATTATGAAACAAGCTAATCATTAAAACAAATATTAGTCCCGTATTGTTTTTTATTGTATTCATAATTTTAATGCGAAAAAAAATATTCGAAATAAATAAATAAATAAAAAGAAAAAATCGTCATAATTAAATGAAACAACCATTATTTCGTAATTATCATGTTTGATTTACATAAATATCCATAGTTTAACATGAATGAATAAAAATAAACCAAAATTAACTAAAAATTCGATTAAAATAACATTTAATATTTGCGGGGGGGAGGGGGGACACAAAAATGACTCTTAAAACGTCCAATACTCATTGTGGGTGTGGTCTATAGACTTGAAATTTTTTGTTTGTCCTCATTGTACTTTTCCCTATACTTTGTATAAGTTTGAGCAAGATAGAAGCATACTGTGACGCACAGTAGTCCACCAAATGTAAACAAGCTCCTGGAGCTTGTTCACATTGGGTGCTAAAATTACGACACGCTCTAGGAGCGCGCTCACAGCGGAGGGGATAAGTTCATGTATTTACGGAAGTACTCAAAGCTCATAAACACACAATACGCAATACACTAGATACAATTTTTCCACACAATTAATTATTTATTATCGACCGATATCGATAACTAACCCAAAGACATCACTAAACTAATGTTTAGAGAGTGCAATCGGCGATCTGATTAATAGTGTTCGCGCGAAATGTTTAATCTTGGAGATTCCGTCCCTTCTCTGGTTTTAGTACTACATTATGCATTAAGTATCGATTGTTGATTGTGATTTGAGCCGGAACTTCACTAAATCTTCGGAACTAAGACGACATTTGATGATTTAGTAGTCGACGCCCTGTTATGGCGGAATAATATTGTGTCTTATTATTCTATAATGAAACTATGATAATATTTTATACCAGTGTATCACAGGATAGTTAGAAACTTAAAAGCTTACCATAGTCTAAGATAATTAAAATAATATTATATAATAATTAAAGTACATACAAAATACTCCAATGACATGCCCGTCTTAAGTGAAACAACGACGTCGATAATTCGAACCATCCAGTTGTTATCAAACTAAAACACAGAAAATTAAGATACGCTTAATACAGCACAGAAACAATGAAATTTTGCACGACTCGACGATAACAGTCCCCAATCCGAAGATTGTTGGAAAACAAACGAGAAAATTCGGTTCAAGTGTGAAATCAACTGTATAATTAGGCCAAATATTGGCGCAAGGATTCCAACAAAGAAAACATTGGTTAGGGAACGTCTTAGGGCAATCGGGATGCCTAAAATGTCGCTTATATCACTCAGCAATATAAAGGATTACATAACGTAATCTTTGGATTTCATCTTATTATTATCTCAGTAGATTTTTGGTTGAGGTAAAAAGTATGATAAAATTGTACTACCTCAGCACAATAGTCGAATGTTATTTTGTATTTCTATGTATAGTAGGTAGTTAGTGAAAAATTCACAGCAGTGATAAGAATATATGATAAATTTTATAGGAAAACTATCACTTGTTATATCACTTGATTTGTAAATTATAATATAATGTTGATATAATATATATAATATATAACAAACACTATAATGATGTAATTTAAATAACAATGAAACTAAAACTAAAAAACCTTAAAAAAAATTATAATATAAGAACTAAAATATATTATTAAAAGGAGTCCCTTTAGGCAAGGTTCCGAAGATACTGGCAGCGTTCCCCCTTTGAATCGCTAGACTAATTCTTTGTCCAAGGTAGCTGCCAGCTCTTCGGTCTCCTGTGATGTCGACTAACCTTTTTGCTATTTCCTTAAAAAGACTTATAGCGCTAGGACCCCACGGACCAAGGGTCTCGACACCGAATGGGACAAAATCATACTCGGAGCCTAGACCCCTGTATTTGTTTAATTTAGCTTTTTCAGCCGCTTCACAAGCCGCACCAGCTCTGATGTTGGTTCCATGTAGATGGGAAGGGGCCAGCGTGTCTGAACAGGTAGCATCCCATACCAGCACCCGGCCCATCTTCCATGGAATCAAACTCATACCGTCCGGTCTCTTGCCATCGTCTCTTGCAATACCAGTCGGCTCAAGCAGACTTGGCACATTAACGGTGGCAAGGGACCGGCGTATGATATCGTTAAGTGCGGCATGTCTCGAGAAGCGACCTGCACTTTTTTGGCATGATAGTCCGTGATGTCCTAGCTTGTCGACATCACTGCCACAGGGACATTTATGAGGAACGCAGACCGGAACCCCAAGCCGTAGACAGGTTGCGATTCGGAGCGTGTCAGGCTCAAGAAATGTTCCAGTATTTGACGAAGGGTACGCGTGAAGCCAGTAACCGGCCTCATGCGCACCCACGGCCAAAAGCCTAGCCCGCGCCGAACCTGTACTACAGCTCAAAAGATTGTCAAAAGTCAATTTGCAGTTTATGTCGTCCCAGCTCCTTTGTGAATTTGGAGAAAAAGGAAAATTTTGACCTGGGCATGCAATTAAGAAAGCGTTTCTAGCTTCTTCCATGCCAGCAATCTCAAAGTTTGAAGGGGATGCCCTTAAAATTTTACTTATGAGATTTGCTGAACTATGGACAGAAGATAGGAAGGCTGGTAAAGCAACACTAGAAATTTTGCGAATCCCTAAACCACCATAACGGATGGGTAGAGATGCTTGGGTCCAAGATTGCTCGTTCAGCTGCATATTAAGAATCGATTCTAAACTAATTTTGATTAAGTCGTCTACTTGTGTCAGTAGATCTGGGTGATTCCAAAAGGAGCAGCAACGGAGCACATACGTAAATTTTGGGACGAAAAGACAGAATTTTAAGATGCAAAGAGCATAATGTGGACTAATTTCAAGAAGACGGTCAGCAGAATTTTTAAATTTATTAATTGAATTATTAATATATTCAGAAATAGATTCATCAAAAATTGGAGAACCTAAAAGGTAAAGGGAATTACTGTTAACTATGTTAATATTTGGAGCCAAAATATTAAATTTTTGTTTTATGTCATTTAAATTTAAGTCACAGTTATTTATAAAAAGTTCGCATTTGTTAAAATTAAGCTCCAAACCAATGGCTTCAAATTTATTTTTGATTGAAAAAAGGTCCGAAAACACAGTATCCACATCACCTCCTAGGGTTCCATCGTCCAAATACCAAACGTTGAATTTAGAATTCAAATTTTTGATTATCGGATTTATAGCCAAACTAAAAATTGCAGGCCCAAGGGGATCACCCTGTTGACAACCTACTTCCGAGGACAGTTCATTAGAACGATATAATAATTTTGTTGGGTCACCGTAACTGAGAAGAAGATAATTGTATATTTCAGGTATATGTTGTTTTATTTCCGTCAGCAGGGTATCCCTATTTACCGAATTGAATGCATTTTTGACATCAATTTTGAGCAACACGTCAGGCTGTCCGTAAGTTAGGAAAGAGCGTAGGGCATGGACGGCTGCCTCACATCCTCCTTTTACACCGAAACCTAACTGTACGGGTTCAAATTCTGAATTTAATTTTGGTAAAATATGTCGAACAGCAATTTTGGAGGCCAGACGTCGTAGTGTTGATCCAACAGCAATTGGTCTCACCCCTCCGTCCTTTTTGGTGAGGGCAATGAGGTTCGCGCCGAAAAGAATGGGAACAATTTCTGGATTGACATTACCGGAATACATGAAGTTGATTAATTTAGTGATCGAATTTACAAGTTGCTCGCCTGCATCACCCACAGAATGCGATGTCAAGTCTTTCAAATGTTGGGGTGAGATTCCATCCAAACCTGCAGCCGAACCTGGTTTAAAAGATAAAATTGCGTCCATAATATCTTTGTTTTGAATTTGAAGGCAAGCTTGCCCTGCTGTTGGTGGGTCGAGAAAATATGGGATTACTGGAGCTGGAGGATGTTTTGTCCGTAAGGCCTGAAGGGTGTCAGGGGTATCTGGTGATAGCACGTCGTTGGAGAACAAAAGGCGAGCGGCACCTTTGAGATCTCCGTCACAGATTTTGTTTTCAATGAGTTTTTTGCGATTATGAGGGGCATCATGTATGAATAGAGGTGCGGGAGAAGGCGATGAGCTTACAGAACAGTTATTCTTAATTTTCTGAGTCAAGGATAAATTCGGTTCATCAGTTTTTATTACATGTAGTGTGCTGTAGGAAAATAAAAATAGGTTCTGCCAGTCTTGAATACAATTGCTTATGTAACATTTCTGGATTAATTTTGACAAATGTGTAGCAACAATTATTCGAGCTCCTCGAGGGATTCTTTTAACTATGGGTATACTATTTTTCAAATGGCTAAGATATGTGTGGAAAGGAGTGGAATCGTTGGCTACATAAGTAGGCGCACTCGGAATAATGGGATTGATGTCTAAAGGTGAACTGTTTTGGCTAATACATTTCCTGTGTGTTTTTGTAGTGTGTATGTTGAGGCCTTTCAAAGATTTGAATGACTTGTTGCACTGTGTACATGTATGGGTCGGGTTCGACGTGCCATCACAAGATTGGGTCACGGACTGCATTCACAACAGTTAAATATATTAAAAAAAATAATAACTTAAAACAAATTTAAAAACAATAAAATAACTTAAAATGTACACTAAAAACATAAAAAAGTCAAAGTTAAAACAAGACGGCTGCTTGTTTTGTTAACCAGAAGCATGCATCGTTACGTAGGTATCACATGATGGTCTTGCAATTTTATTGGCCGCTGCAGTTGAAGAGACCTAGCGACGCATGGCGTCGCTAGAAAAACCGATGGCTGTAGTTTTTGTTATTTGGTTGATTCTTCAATTTAATATTTCTTCTTTCTTTTCTTTTCTCATTAATTTAAAAATTCATGTAAATATGTAATGTTCACTGAAATGTAGTATTATAATCGAAAATTTGTCGAATTTATCACTATTTACTAACAAATGTTTGCCAACTGTCACTTCAGTTTTTTCACTTTATTGCTATAATCTTCAAATAATTTACAGGGATAACACTATTGCTTGAAGTACATATGTATAATAATTCAGGTAACTGATCAATTTACAATTGTTTATAACTTTTAATATATATTTATTAAAAATTTTTTCAATTAGAGATTCAAAAACACAATTATTTGTAAATATATTATAGTTCATGAGCATCGTGAGTATTATTATACAACTACGGAATCCAACATAGCGCGTGGTCTGACATGCCCGAATAAAATAAGATAATTGAAATAAAAAAATGCGTCATTTTATCGCCCCTCAATAGAATCAGCCCTAAGGAATCCCCATGTTTGTTCGATCGCAAGACGAAGGTGTTTTACAGATTTCCAATGTTTTCAGAGCTTCCATTGTTTGAGATGTTCCTGGGTTGTTTGATTTGGGATCATTAGAACACTTTATTGATTGTAATATTTTTCAGTTCAATTATTTGTTTATTTTAAATCATATCATATTGACAGGAAATCTATGTAGAATACATTACAATATTATGAATAATTGACAATATTAATATATTTATTATGCTTGAAACTTGATGGGTCAATTTATTAAGCTTGAAACTTTTAAAAGAGGTTTGTTTAGTGTAAAATCTTTACTAGTTAATAGGTTTTATAATATGATCGGTGTTTTATAAAAGAGCCATCATCATGTCCTTTTGCCTTACTTATTTCAAAGTCAAAGACAAAGTTTTAACAAATTTCTTCTTGAATAATAGAAAAAATACTTTTTATGTCAATCGCAGTTGCAGAAATAAAATAAAAGCGTGCTTTTTATTTGATCCACAATTCGGGGTTAGTATTATTGACCTGTTTTGCTGAACTGTATGTTAGCTGATTGCTAGTAAAATGGTAGCTATATGCTATATGTGTATGTATTAGCTGATTGCTAGTAAAATGGTAGCTATATGCTATATGTGTATGTATTAGCAGATTGCTAGTAAAATGGTAGCTATATGCTATATGTGTATGTATTAGCAGATTGCTAGTAAAATGGTAGCTAGCTTTGCAGTTTATTATTTATTTCAAAGCATGATCATTGGAATCGGATTATGTCATTGATTAGCTAGGACAAATTTTTAAAGCCTGAAATGAAAGAGAGCCATGTAGTAACGTGTGATACCATACAGTATGCAAATCCCCTAACATAGTACCAAAGAATATTGAACACAAAGCTGGAATAACGCAAATATCTTCTAAAAAGCCACGACTGTTTCAAGCACCCCTCAAATCCTATCAACTGAGTGCCAAAGTATATTAACTCTATGCAAGATTTATGCCAGAAATGACGTCTCCGACATTATGCTGAATATCGCATATATGGGCGATATTTTTGCATACCAAAGGGGAAGAGGAATATTTATCGTAGTGTGACCAAAGGAACTTGAGCTCGCGGTTTTAGATTCAACATACGGAGAAGGTCCAAGTTGTACTGGTCTCTAGCAATCGCACGGTATTATGTCGTAAATCATAATATTGGAATATTTCTACGGTGTGCTTGGAGTTTGGTATATTGGCTTGATATTGAATGTTGCCGTGACAAATGATGTGGCGGGCGCTTCCTATGAACACGTGAATTACGAAAATAATATTAAATCTGTCACCTGTAAAAACTTGTGTAGTGTTTAATTTTTATTACTTGATATTCGACTTCAATATAATATCTTTTTTGAACATTAATTCAGTAGTATTTATTCTATTTGGTGCATTTTCCTTGCAGGGAGCCTGACGTTTGGTACATACAAACAAACGCACTCACCGTCAGTAGTGAGTTAGTAATACTGTTACATAATAGTAGTACTTTTAAATGATGTTGTTGAAAGTGTATGGGAGGAATGAACTTTTGTTAGTATTAACCTCATCTGTGGTCAAAGTAGTCAAAGTATTAAATAATGAAATGCACTTACTGCTTGATTTTAAACTTAACTCATCGTGGACTGAAGACACTTTTAGTATAATACGGGTACTCACGATATATAATTTATACGGCGATATTTTGACCCAGTTGTAGGGATCGTGGTCACGGCTAGACTGCGGTGGCGCGGAGAAACCCTTGACAGGCTGACAGACCACGTTGATATTAGTCTATGACGGATGACAGATATCAGAAACCGGATGTTGGATGTCGGGTGACGTTTGACACTAATACATCAATCTATCTACCTTACGTCTCGATCGTTTTTGAACTTTGTGAACCATACCACGACACACTACACTGACCACATCTTGCCACACAATACTCGACAATTTTCGAGACTTGCATATACTAACCTCTGGATTCCACGTCGTTGCTAACTTAAAAGCATCCTCATATTAAAAATTTTGAGGTGTTTTTTGATTTCAACTTACTGCTTACTGATTAAATGCCTAAATAATCACATTAGTCACATCTGAGAAAAATAAATTTACTGTGAATAGTTTTTTTGTTATGTATGCTGGGCCTGCTAGGTTTTTGTCGATAAAAAGTAATGAAAACCTCAATAATATTAGGATAGAGTTGCAACAAATAGGACTCGTCTTCAGCAATCAAGGTGTGTTAATTGAAAAGTCGAAGCAATGGTGAATAAACAATTTGTGAATGCCATAACAGATGTGGTTTTGACAATCATAAAAACAATTGTTGAAGTTGATAGACTTTGCATAGTCTTTCCACACAAGTAGTGTTATTCGAAATCACCGAAACAAAACTTATTTTTTCCGTATACCTCTCGTCTCATAATACTCCGGCGTCTATTACAAAATATACACATTTCCCTCGAAATACGGCAATATCTGTTATTTATTAGGTGGGAAAATTCTTTGATAAATCACCACTCTCGCGAGGGGCACGAACGTACCCCTACGTAAGGGTTAAAATCGTATACGTACGTATACTCTCGTGGCAACAGTAAAATATTTTATAAATATTTATCACATTACTTGTAAATATGTTTGTTAAGGTAATTTTAGCTGTCAGTATGAAAGTAATAATAAGATTTATTTATATTTTTATTGATTACTAGGAAATCGCCCTCGCTTCGCTTCGGGTAAAATAGTAAAAATAAAAAATAAATATAATATAGCCTATGTCACCCGGGGATAGTATAGCTTCCCAACAGTGAAAGAATTTTTCAAATCGGTAAATCAAAGTAAATTAAAGTTCGGTAGTTTCGGAGCCTATTCAATGCAAACAATCAAATCTTTCCTCTTTATAACTAATATTAGTATAGATTATAATTCCGATTATTATACCGTTTCTTCTCTTTGTTGATCATCACTCTGAAAGGGTGCCAGAATAAAAAATACCGTTCATGAGTATATTGACAATGATTACATGATTTTTAATTTTGTTACGTTGTGTGTTGTCAAATATTCCTAATGGCGAAGGTTATACGTACAATCAAATGATTGTGATTTCTCAATCCGTCAATTTATAATGGATTGTGATATACGAGTAATGTACGTCATATATTATGTATATGGTCATTTAACCCGAGTTGGGTTACACGAGTTGATTTTACAATCAATTGATTGTAGGTCTAAACACGAGATATTATTTAACAATTTATTGTAATTTTCTTAAAAAAATATGATTAATTAACCAAAATATTGAAACCGAAATCCGTTACAATAATATAATATGTGATCCTCGTCTTGCTTAGCTAAGTAGTAATTAATTACTTATTAAAAAATAAATTACCAGAAATACGAAAAATACCGTAAGTTGTAAGAAAATACCGGAATAATACATGATCATTTGGTAATATTCATTATTATACGGTATTATCAGATCTCTAATTTGACTATGGCTTTATTACATTAATCTTTGACTGCATGGCGTATTAAACGAAGTTTAATACACTGGAATGGAATTCAGAAACTAAGCAAGTCCGCCATAAATATTGTCAATCGACAATCAGCTAGGCTACACGTGCAATCATTATGAAAAAAATCATAGGTAATGTTGATTGACATTAATGCTTGCACGTGTAACCTTCGCCATTGGCACAGTGACTGATCCAAATCACCATAGCTCCCAATGTAACGACGTAGTGACGTAAGCTTCACCTTGCAAGATGTTCATTTTAAATCAATCAGCAGATCAATACGCAACAATATCAAAGCAATTCATGGTAACAAAACGCGGGGTGCGGTTTCACCCGCGAAGGGGGGTATCTCTAAGAATAAATGCCCTACATAAGGCGGGAGTGCTGGAAATGTACGTGAGTATTCTTAACACCCCATGTGTGGAGATATGTATAGAGCTGATAATTCTTTGTGAGTAAACGTTTTAAAGTATTTTTGTTAGAGTAGTATTTTTAAGTTTTGTAAATTTGTTGTAAAAAGTGTTGTAAATTTGCAAGTTTGTGGAGATGCTTGATTGTCTTTTCATCTCACGCGCTAAACGTTCTAAAGATTAAGATGGCACATAGATGTAATCCATGCCCAGGACAAGCAAATAGGGTATATTTTATCCTCATTGTATGGTACATTACGAAGGTTGACATCTATAATATAACACACTTATTGTTATATTTGTTAAAAAAATCATTTAAAATCATATTTTTGAGCATTTTAGTAAAACGTTTTATTCTCGTTGACAGACTAACTAACAAATAACGGCATAACATGAACCACTGGACCTAGAAGCATGAAACTTTGTACAAAAGAAGAAAGGATTATGACAAAAAGTAAAAGTTAGGAGTAAGTAGTAATAGGGGGTAAATTTCCGCGGGGGAATTCGTTATCACTACAAAATAATATTATTACTCTACATAAGAGTATTTTGAAAATTCGAGAGAACAAATCTATGGAATTGTTAAGAAACATAACAACAGCTCCATACAATTCCCGAATAGCCTCACACCGCTCCCCGCGAAACGCGTACGAATATCGTATTTCGTATTATATCATTTATAAACAAAATGTGTTAAAATAAATCGCGACGTTGGCAGCCACAGATACGCGGATTTAATGCCGCGCGTACATGAGACGATTTTCGAAACAATTTACTTCGTATGTTATGTTAGCGGTGCTGCGATAGAACTCACAATTGGACTCAGATTGATTTGTGTACGGAGATGCCAGTAGCTCAATGCCACATGTGAGTTGTTTAATGTTGGTTACGCAGTCTTCGGCTCTACTTGAATTATTAATTCAATTTATTTCAAATTGTTCAATGTACATATATCGATCAGTATGACGACCCATATGGCGTACTGTGTGTCTTGCCGCCGTGCCGAGAGTCCTAGGTTCGAATCCTAGCCAGGTGAAACTTTGATTGATAAATATGGAAAAAATATAATATGAACTAGCAATTGAAGCAACTGATTGTTTGTATATTTCCATGAAATAAAGATATAATAACATTGTATCAAGAAGTTTATTTGTTTGAAATTTTTGTTCTTGGTCTAGACGTGTATTTTCTTGTCTGTTTGCGTCACTTTTGTTGTCAGTTCAGCCTAGCTGGGAATGGTACGCAGGACCTATGACACGGCGATATGGCATCATTTGGCCACACGGGTCGTCTAATACGGGTAGCCTAGTTATTACGGAATTTGAGAAAAAGCGAAACGAGAAGTCCGCGAAGGTTCCGGGTTCAATTCGAGGGACAAATATTTATTAGAGTTGTCCAATTTGTGTATATCCCAGGCACCCGAAATAGAGTAAATTCTTAGTGAGGGGACATGATTAGATATGTGGATGTTTGTTTATATCAGTTTATGACTTATCCCTTAAATTGCCTTAACGAGGCAAACTTTGGTCCACTGCCTCCTAAATCTACAAGCTTAACACCTGAACTAGCGCTAGTCGATGCTGGCCATTGTGTCCCGTAGTTAGGTATTACGGGAGGCGACACACGAACAATTAGACCGCTTTGTCCGATATTGAATAGTGTGCCGGCGCTCGTAATAGCGCTTGTTTCGGACGAGGCGTTGGAAACATGTGGATCTCTACGAAACTTTATTTTTAATGACAGTGGAAATCCAGTGATTTTTTTGTAGCCAGGGCGATCATTTACAAGTTGTGGCAAATTATTAGTAACTAGTAGTACATAATATAATTTTCTAGAGCAGATTGCATGGTTAGCTGGCAGAGAATGCATAAAGCATTAAGCTCGCCATTTGTACCTTAATCCTGTATTGTGGTCAGTAAAGATTAAATAAATAAATAAATAAATTGCAGATAGTCATTTTTATTTATGACTTTTCATTAGTGTGTGTCTGTGCTATCCGCAATACAGAGAATTCGAGGGAAGGGCTGAATATGTCTTACTTACTTATCTTTTCTCTTCTTTCTTATTCTGATTTTTTTCTTCTTTACTTACCTACTTTAGAAACAAAACTTCAGTAAATATATGACATACTTGCGCTCTGACCGCGGCTTTGTCCGCGTTATCCGAGATAATAAGTACCCTTTATATTATTCCAGATCATGGTCTACCTGTGCGCTAAATTTCATGAACATCTGTTCAGTAATTTTTGCCTGAAAGAGTAACAAACGCCATACATTCGGATCAACAAACGAACATTTACAATCATAATATTAGGAGGATGATATACTTCGGTGTTATAAGCTTAATAATATTTATTGCAAAAGTTGAGTTTTACTATGATAGTAAAGTAGTGTCTATAAAAGTAATTCTTATATACCAACGTAAAATGTTTATAAACCGACCACAAAGAAGAAGAAGGTTCCCAATCCGAATGTATTTTTTTCAGATTTTTTTTTAGATTTTTCACATTTTTAACAAAATTCAGTACTGGCGATGAGATCCATGAGAATTGAGAGAACTTTTAAAATTTTGCAAGTATATATAATGGCAATTTTCATATTGGTTTCTCGAAGGTTGTTTCTTTGAAGTGGGTTTTTTTGCAAATTTTCTAATATTATTTCACCGTCCTATCCATATATTTCAGTCGCTGATGCTGGGTAGTGACCCACGAAGCGTAGCGCCGCCAGCCCGCCTTCGAACTGAATTGCCGCAACACGCTGCTGCATCGATTTGAGCCAAATCTTCGTGCACTGTGGGGCACGTTGACCATTTTATTGGCATTTTATTTGTTACTAGTAACTGCCCTCCTCCTTTGCTTCGGTTTTCGTATAGAATACTGATTTATTTCAATAAAATATGTCTTATGTTACTCATAAACAATAAAGGGTTGGTTAAATTTTTTTTTAAATCGGTCCAGTACGTTTTGAGTTTATCCAATTGTTTTAGTAATTAGATAGCTTATAATAAGGCTACGTAGGTATACAATGTGTTTAGCCAGCGGTATCTTACTCTACAATGAGGAACAGTGCCAATTAATCGATGGACCACATGTCATTTTCCTAAAAACCATGATGAAATTACAGTTTTTTTGTAATATTTTCGTGTTAATCAGATATATAAATAACTTGGGATATCCAATAAAGTAATATTATGTCACATCAATTTTAATAGATAAATAGTGGATACCCGATGTGTTCCACTACACAAAAAAGTTCTGAGAATGAGAAGTGATGAAATGAGAATGACAGATGAGTGTTTTTGTGTTTGACGTTGACGTTGATGCTCCATCTTTACATATCGCACCTTCGGTGCAACAAAGGCACAGCAGCTTTTTTTGTAATTTTACATGAGAGGACTTTAAGATTTTTTCACATTCGCATTTATTTTCATATTACTGGATTACTATCTGTAATAGGTTAAAGATATATATACTATTAATTGTTTATAGTTTTTGCTATAGTTTCACGTAAAATGCTTGTTTTATAGACAATTTGGCATACTAATTCAATTTTACAGTTTTGGCTATTTGTGACTTTGTTGCACCGAAGGTGCGATATTATTTTCATTACATTGTCTCTTTTCACGTTTACTTCTTTTGTGCATGTGATGTCTACCTATAAGTGGTGGTACATTTATTGCTTTGTTTATTTTATAGAATAGATTTAAGATTTAGTAAAATGTAACTACCGTTGGTAAACTTAATAAAATAAAATAAAATAAAATATTATCTTCAAATCATTATACCTATGGGAAAAGTGAAAAATCAGCTTTATCAATAAACGGAATGTGCCTAATGCATTGTTTTAGTTTTCAAACCACCTTCAGATTATTGCCCTTCAAATGAAACCATTTTGAGGCATATAAGTATATCAGTTGGATGGTTTCAGAGTCTATAAAGGACATCAGTACAAACATCTTTTGTTTTATATACATACACCCGTACATACTCCCGTCCACCACCAAAGGGAAAGGGAGTGGCTGAAAAACAGCGCTGCATAGGACCACTGTCCTATGTCGGCACAAGCTGAGCTACTCCCTTTTGCCCACAAACCTTTTTGTAATTATTGCAACTTTTTTTTTCGCATATTGTAACGTTTAACCTGTGTGTGTGGCAATAAATAGTTTATTATTATTATTATTTTACATATATAGATAGTCAAAAAATGTTCTTTTGATACCTTACTAAGGCTAGGTTTAAGAAAGTCACTTGTAACGATGATAAAAGATACTATTTTCATAATTGTTTGTATGTCATCATATATGTTTGTATGTAAAATAGTTCAAAGCTAAATGTATGATGCAGAGTTAGTGCCCGAGAACAATTCCTTTGCGAGCCGGGCTGTGCGCCAAAATTAAACGCTTCATACGTGATAACTAACAGATATATTGCCTGGGATATACAATACATAACTTTATTGTGACGATAATGCCTACTATGATTAAAAATGTTGTTTCGATAATGGTGTAACCATAATTTTAAACGCCAACTTATACTGACCAGTTCCCACAAAAATAATAGAAGGAAAATTGTTATGCTTAGTTGTACATAGTTGTGCTAATGGGAACACTTAGTTGTGCCATTAAACAACTAGTTGTGCGTACATCCATCAGGAAACCGCGAAATAAAAGTATTATAATAATAAAGACATTTTATTTCATTTCTCTAAAGATTTGAATATATCTTACATTACCTATTCATTATTGTATAATAACTTAAAAGTTCAGCTTTATGGTATTTTATTTACATACAATAAGTTCAGAGTTTTAAAAACTGCAATCCTTCTAATCCTAAGTGCACTAATTTTTACTAATTTATAATAGAGGGTTTAGACTACGGTTGGAAATCTTCAAAAATGTGAACGTTCCAAAGCCCAAGCATGCATAACTCGAACTTTCCTTCCAAACTAAAGCGACGTCTACACAAACTATCGAAACTTTGGTATTATAAGGCCCTATTATACTGGCGAGCCTCTTTATAGTAAATTAACCGCGCAGTTCGGCAATGCATGCGAACAATCCCTTTGTGAAGCACCACCTCTGTTGTGGACGCGCGATCTTTACAGGTATTTGATAACTCATGTTATTTGGTGAGTTCGCGGTAAGGTTGTTGCATTCGAAACGTGACATGTTTAACAACATGACATATAACAATTTTACAAACAACTAAAAAAATCTGGTCTAAAGCGAGTCGTATCAATTTAATTTGTAATTGAAATTATCTGTTTAATTTTTTGACTTTAATAGGTTCGATGAATTAATAAAAATATTTTACGATAACGGTATAATAATAAATACTTTATTGTAAGCAAAATAAATATATTTCAAAAATTTAAATACACAAAAACATCGTTCTCTCTCGCCGCTTAATTATTAATTATAATCATTATTGTCAATATCGGTTTTAAAAAATTACATAGCTCGCTATTAAGAGACAAATAAAAATGTCAATAAATTATATTTGCTTAATAAATCGACGAAGAATTATATATTTTATTCCGCTTGTAGTAAAAATATACCGATTTTTTTATAAATGTGGATGAATATTGTATTTAATATTGATATATTAATTCAATTGCAATAATATTTCACATAATACTCATCGGTTTAATAATGTTGGTCGGAATATTAATTGTCAATGTCATCCACTAATTTAAATAATTATCTATGTACCTATTTAGTACTGACCACTAATAGTACTGCGTTCAATAAAAATGTTATTACAATAATTATGAATCTTATGACATAATAATTTAGGGCTATTGATAAAAAATCTATATAACTCACTGAATATCAAATACGCTATCAAAACCTGGAGAACCTACAGGCGAAGTTATGCGAACTATCACTTGACGTCCGCGCATTTCGTATAGAAGTTAACCAAACGTTACTTGGAATGGAATGATACCTTTGAGTTCAAACGGGCTTACTACCTCACTTACCTATATTTTGGGGTATAGGGGTTGATTTTGTCATGCTAGCCCTCCCCTGCTTTGCACTCTGCCGATAAAACGATGAGCAGTCGTGCTAGGACCTTCCTATCCTTGATTGCTATCCTAAAACCCAGGTCAGATATCATATACCTATAGCAATAACATACCAAAATGTGTTGTTTCCAAGCTTTCTTTTTAGCTGGCAACGCATTTGGGATATCTTTATTGTTGCTGATGTCCGTGTACGACGTTGACCACTTACCACCAGATAGCTTGGTTTTCCATTTTATTACGGCTATTTATAAAAATAAATTTCAAGCCAGCATAATACAAAAACGGCATAAAATGCCTAGCATTTAAAACTATAATTTTTATGAAATGATTGTTTGTTAGATTGATTGATATAATATTAAATATAATATTATACCGTTTAATAATACGGTCAATGAATACAAATAAAAGTAAAAGTATAAAAATACTTTATACAAAGTATTTCATAGACATTTATGTATATCCTGTCTATAAACTTAATTCTCGGGAATCTTTGCGTGAAAAGTTCAAGGTAATAGGTATACTTACAGTAGCTTCCCAGTATATCTTCAATAATGTAGTTTTTATAAGGAAGAATATAAATGCATATAAACAAAATTTTGATTTTAATAATCGCCAAACAAAAAGAATGCATAAATTAATTGCCTACGCCTTCGTTCCGCCTAAGTAAAGTGCAACGATCTTTCATAGGGCTTGGTGTATATTTCTATAATAAAATCTCAATATTAATACGTGACTTGCCAATAGAATCTTTCAAAAAACCTGTAAAGACACAATTCTTAGGCAAGGGATATTATAGTGTAGACGAGTATTTAAATGACAAAGACGCATGGAAATGATTAGCTCTGCAACCAGTTCCACTCAGAATAGTAATATTTTTGTATTATTATCTTTTTTGTAATATTTTTTTTAAAAGATGTGCAGAGGAGTTTCTTTAGGCTTTTTTTCTCCTCTATGACAAAGCACCTTCCGAAAAGCTAAAAAAATGACGTGCACAAGTGTATCAGTGATACCTATATGAATAAAATATTTTGACTTTGACTTTGACTATAAAACGCCGTGTCTACGTCCACCGACATCTACATAGAATAGCTTGAAGCGATATGCTTGTAGCCTGTAGAGGTCTCTGTCTAGTCTCTACAAAGAGAGATAGATATACGTGCCATCACCGCCTTACACGGTGCAACGATATTTTAATAACTATTATAGTCTATCATATTCACGTGTTTCACCAAAAACGAGCAAACTAACTTAGTGTATCATGAAGACAACTTGCCTAGCACCATCTTGATAGACAGATACACTGTAGACAAAATATATTTTTTTAATACACTGAAGTTGAATTTGCCGTTTCTTCTCTTCTTTAATAAGGCACCTTTACAAAATGGTATCAGAAGTAACATAAAATAAGATGAATACTATAAAATAGTTAAACATAGAATACATGGATAGATATTATATTGTAGACGAGTATTTAAATGACAAAGACGCATGGAAATGACCAGCTCTGCAACCAGTTCCGCTCAGAATAGTAAATACTTTTGTATTATTATCTTTTTTTGTAATATTTTTTTAAAAGATGTGCTGAGGAGTTTCTTTAGGCTTTTCTTCTCCTCCACGACAAAGCACCTTTCGAAAAGCCAAAAAATGACGTGCATAAGTGTATCAGTGATACCTATATGAATAAAATATTTTGACTTTGACTTTGACTTTGACTATGGATATTATACCAGTAGCAAATGTGAGTAAGTTTAAGTTTAATACAATACTTATGCTTTATATCGCCATGCTTATAAAAAATAACATTATATTATGTATAAAAAATTTAATAACATATTCGATACTTTGTATCCCTCAATGACCCAAAAAATAAACAAGCTGATCATAAGCCAATTTCTATTGAACATTTTACTTGTTTGATAATTTTCTCAAACCCAATAATTTACTTTATAAAATTACCACTGTATCGATAAACCAGAACCAATCGGTGATGGTACCGATCCTATAATATCCTGTACATTATAGCCTTTATGGCCTTAGGGTCGAAATAATGCAGTACTTAGTCGCAATTGAATAACGTTACACCGTATTATGAATAAAGGTTACAAAGGTCAATGCCCTGATAGAAAACAGCTGTTATTCTACGTCACAATATCATCGCACGATGTACGAGGAAAAGATTCAATCTGGTGGAATAAATATAAACTTCAAAGATTGGGAAGATGGTGGTGCACCTCTTGGCAGAATGAGAAGTGGCCTATTTTATTCTGTTTTTAACTGCTCTTCGACTTTACATGCAAAACACGTCAATTAGACTGTTTGTTAAACTAAACATTATTCTTAAAAGCTCTACTTACACACATATAAGCTAATAAAATTGCTGAAATAAGATACACAGGAACCAATACCTACTGCTGATTGTCAGACAACCCACAACCCAGCTTCTACCCGGCTCGGGGTAGCCAAATCACCGTACAAAACGCACTGAGGTATCCGAAAGCCGTTTATTGGATACGTGACGAGCAAGTGTAGGTCAGTTCAAGGTCGCGGTCAGTCCATTGGGGCGTGAAAGGTGCTCCAAGGGTTCGAAGGGCTCGTTAATAGTTGAAGTTCTGAAGACGAGTGAACTTGTTGAATTAATTGGTTGTTCGATGTTTGTGGAGGTTCGTTAGTGATTTATGCTCTCCTGGTAACATAGGAAGTTGTTACTTGATTTGTGTTGTTTTAAGCTGATTAAATTAAGTAGGTAAGAATTTATGTAACTAAAGCCCCAACTCAGAGTCACTAACGGATACTTAAATTGCTCCTTAGTATAGAATTTGTATAGAGTTTCTTTACTAAGGAGCGATTAAAGTAACCATTAGTGAGACTCTGAGTTGGGGCGTTAATCATTCAATTCAAAACCATTTAATTATGTATTTCGGTTTTTGGTCAATACATTTTCGTATGATACATGTGTCTGATTTTGCCTAGTATTCGCTATTAATATATTTTAATGTTATCTTATTATCTATATTGTATGGTGTACAAATCCCAAATCCTTATTTTTTCCAAAGTCTTAACACAAAACGTTCATTAATTTACTAAAATCAAATATAATTTAAAGATCTATATTTTAAAACTTACATATTATAAAGTTATGGCATCATAAATTTCCGTAAAGCCTATAACAAAGGGTGTTTCGTATAAAACGGTCCTGTGAACATTTTCACCTGGCCCCAATACCGCCGATATCCGCGCACGGGACGGCCAGCTAGCGCGCTGAAAAACGATAAGTGCTTGTAGGGTTGTCAAAACTGCTTTATACGTATAGTTATTTATTATTTAATTCTAGAAAGATATTATTATTACTATTTGTTATGCATTTTTTTCGTTTTTAAGGCTCCTTTGGCCAAATCTGAATTGAATGAATTTAAAAAGAAATAATTGGAGGTTTTTGATTGTTATTAGAATGATTGTTATCAAAAAGGATAAAACATTTATATTTTTTATAGATTACAGAAGCGCTCATAGCCCAGCGGCTTGCGTCGATCCTGAGTGATCGACAAAGTTAAGCAACAGCGGGCGCGGTCGGTAGTCGGATGGGTGACCGCTAGTGGCAAAAAATTCTTGAGCGTTTCCGTGCTTCGGAGGGCACGTAAAGCCGTCGGTCCCGGTTGTTATCATAAGTTAACAGGTTGTTAACAGTCGTTTAGCTATGTCCGAGGCCCTCGAGCGGTTCGAAAACTTTCGACACTCGAGTTGGCTACTAACCCAATTCGCACTGGAGCAGCGTGGTAAAGTATGCTCTAGGCCTTCTTAAGAGGAGAGACCCGTGCACAGTAGTAGGCCATTAATGGATTGAAGCTATAGATTACAGAGATTGTGTTTAATACATAAATGATTTGTAAGTCAAAGTCAAAGTCAAAGTCTATATGAATAAAATATTTTGACTTTGACTTTAATATATAAGATAGAAGATAGAAGAATATATAAAATAGAAGATGTAAAGCAAAGTAAGACAATGGCAATAATACCTAAATTTTATTAGCATTAGGAATGTGACGATTAAGTAAGAAAAGTCCATGCCTCTGAAAATAAATAAAAAATAATAAAATTAAAATAAATCAATCAAATCGCCAACCCTGTTTCTGAAGCCAATACCACCTGTTGCACCGAACATTCGATATCTTTCAATGGCATGCTGGACAGGGATAGCGATATTGCATTATCTTCGAGTGTGAGTGAGAGGGGAGACAGGCGAGGGTCCCACTTGAGCCCACACGTTTCAATGGTTTCAGCGAATCTATAAATATAGGTTTGAACTTTGGTTTGCTAGGTTAACTGATGGGAAGTGGCTCTACTTCATTAGTGTTTATCAGTTTATATAATGGTTACAATGGTTATAATGGATCGATCTGTTACTATAATTGCCACTAAAAGTAACCCATCCATCATACTAAATTGGTAGCTAGACTCAAATTAACTCTTTATGATGATTTTATAAAAACCATCATGCTTTGTACGTTTGGATAGACAACTTCTGTTCATAGCAAAATTGTATTTGCAGTTTACATCAGAATGAAGATAATGAGGTATATTATGTGTTCGAGGTGTAGACGCAAACAAATCAGATTTACTCGTATATCACAATCACATAAGGCTAAATAACAAGCGCACGAATTACCAGCAACGAAATAATATATTGTTAACCTTCTCGAATGTAATGGAACCCGGAACTAGCCGCTTGGTGGTCCAATGAAGTTTGACGCCATTGCTAATAAAGTTAAATTTCATATATTCTTGTAGACTTTTACTTGTATACACATTTCACAACTAATAAAATAAAAAATAAGTAGAGCATACTTCAGAACGAAACAAAAAAACCATGTAAGCTCTGCAAAAAAGCTTTGAAAAGCTCTCGACGTATCGATAGCTCGGACTTCACTCCCGGCTTTTCCGTTATCCCCACGGTATTTCCACGTTATTTTCCTGTTATTTCTCGTTATTTTCACACCGTACTTCTCACGGGATCATGGACACCGGCCGGGTATTTGCATACTGTATCGCGTTTTTCAATCGGCCAAATTGGTTCGTAATTAAAATCGGTTTTATTCGGCTTTGGGGGTCAATTCAGTATTTGCGCGTGCATTGCTTCGTAAACGTTGTCTATTATAATGTGTGCTTTGTACGTGAAGCAAGTTAATGCTTTTTGTTAAAGTGTTGGATTCTATTTTTCAGTAGTGGAGATTTTGTGTCTTCTATTTAGGTTATTTTGTAGTTCCTGTAATATTAATAGTTAGCGGCAATTAAGTCAGCAGTAGTTTCTAATTTAGCCTTATTATAATATGTCTTCAGTGGGAATCAATTATAATATATTATTTTTGAATTATTTATAGTTTCTTTGTTGAAAATGGTTAGTGCAAGAAAACATTGACAGGAAATTAGCAGATATGTTCGTAACGTTCTCAAAGTATTTGGAAGATTCGCCGAAGTTATTAATCACAGTAAATATTAACGAGTGGCCCTAATTTGAGTTACATTGTTGATTAAAATGGGTATAATAAAGTATAATAAAATATTATGGGTTAAATAAAGTTATTTAATACATACACTCCTTGTCTTAGCAATAAGAAAAAACAGCTTCTATTTATTTAATCTTTTTTACAAGACCTAAAACAGGTTTTTACAAAGGGCGGATTTAATGCCTTTCTTTGCCATTGCTGGCCTAGCTTTCTTCTAGGCCAGCAGTCCAACGATGATAAACTTATCAACAGCAGTGATCATTCACCTGTTCACTCATTTGCCATCAAAAAAATATCTATATATATAAAATTGAAAAGAGACACACCACTGATTAAACAAAAAATCTCAGAAACTACCGAACCGATTATGATGAAATTTGGCAGGGAGATAAATTATGCTCAGGAGACGTCAGCTAAGAACGGATTTTTGGAAATTCATCCCCTAACTAGCAAAAATAGGGGTCCGAAGTCATTTTCATACAAACCAACTTCGTCAGTTACAGAGTTATTAGTATGAATTTTTTATGTAAGTTTATAGTAATAAACAAAAATTAAGTTTAGCACATTTTTTTGGAAAATCATCCCTTAAAGGGTTAATTTACAGGACAACAGTCAGTATGCAACTTCGTCATTTTTGAAGTTAAAAACATGAAAAATTACGTATTAGCTCAAAATTAGAAACTAAATTTTGAAGTATAACGTTTTTTTGGAAAATCATCCCCTAAAGGGTTAATTAAGGTGGCCCAAGTTAGTATGGAAACTTCGTCAGTTTTGAAGTAAGAAGGGTGAAAATTTGTGTGTAAGCTTATAATTAGACACAGAAAATAACTGTATCAAGGTTTTCTCGAAATTCATCCCCTAAAAATAGGGGTTGGTAGTCATCTACATACAAATCAACTTCGCCAGTGTTCGAGTTATAAATATGAAATTTTTTATGTAAGTTTATAGTAAGAAACAAAAGTTAATTTTAACACGTTTTTTTGGAAAATCATCCCTTAAAGGGTTAATTTACCGGATTGAACTCAGTAGGCAACTTCGTCATTTTTGAAGTTAAAAACATGAAAAATTACATATTAGCTCAAAATTAGAAACTAAATTTTGAAGTATAACGTTTTTTTGGAAAATCATCCCCTAAAGGGTTAATTAAGGTGGCTCAAGTTAGTATGGGAACATCGTCAGTTTTGAAGTAAGAAGGGTGAAAATTTGTGTGTAAGCTTATAATTAGACACAAAAAATAACTGTATCAAGGTTTTCTCGAAATTCATCCCCTAAAAATAGGGGTTGGTAGTCATCTACATACAAATCAACTTCGCCAGTGTTCGAGTTATAAATATGAAATTTTTCATGTAAGTTTATAGTAAGAAACAAAAGTAAAGGAGAATGCCCATAGCCAGTACTCTTAAAAAAATAATTGTGTCACAATGATTTTTGGACAAAAAATTTAATTAAAATATTTCAAGTATTTTACCCTATTTCCTAAAAAATCCTTATTGGGAATAATTTTCTGAAATTAATAAGTAACTTTACTTCCGTTTTACAAAATAAAACCATTGGGCCATTTATGTTTGGATAAGGGCCAATCAGGAATCTTTTAAGATCCTTCGGGCCAATAGGTAGCATTGATTCGATTATAATTATGATACAACAGTTATAGTATAATATATCCATGACAACAAACTAGATGACGTAAGGGGACTGTCAAATGAATTATTTTTTTTATAGAAAATTATTATAATCAGCCAGGAGTAATAGTGTTCTGTGATTATAATACATTACAAACTTCATGGTGTTTGGGGACTGTCAAATGAATTTGAAACTTAAAAGATCGACATTACATACGCTATCGACTTTAATACACCCGCATAGAGTCCATATTACTGTGAGTTTACTATAACCTAAATACAAATTAGTTTTGTTTAAAATCTCTTATTTCCTAATATTATCATTGACTAAAGTTAGTATGTATAATTTATTAAGATAACATAATCAAATAAAGGTATTTTTATCAAGACACAAAAATGTTAAAGTCAGTACATTTCTCCATACTAAATGGGCATTATCCTTTTAACACGTTTTTTTTGGAAAATCATCCCTTAAAGGGTTAATTTAGCGGACTGAACTCAGTACGCAACTTCGTTATTTTTGAAGTTAAAAACATGAAAATCTACATATTAGCTCAAGATTACAAACAAAATTTAAAAGTTGTATTTTTTGTAAAATCAACCCCTAAAGGGTTAAATAAGAGTTTTCAAGTAAGTATGGCAACTTCGTCAGTTTTGAAGTAAGAAGGGTGAAAATTTGTGTATAAGCTTATAGTTAGACACAAAAAATAACTGTATCACTGTTTTCTCGAAATTCATCCCCTAAAAATAGGGGTTGAAAGTCAACTATATACAAATCAACTTCGCCAGTTTTAGAGTTAAAAATATGAAATTTTTATGTAAGTTTATAGTTAGAAACAAAAATAAATTTTATCACGGTTTTTTGGAAAATCTTCCCTTAAAGGGTTAACTTAAAGGTCCCTTAAAGGGATAAGAGGACAGGGAGCGGGAGAGGGACCGGGAACGCTAGAGGGAGAGGGACAGGGAGCGGGAGAGGGAGAGGGACGGGGAGTGCGAGAGGGAGAGGAATAGGAAGTGGGAGAGGGACCGGGAGCGGGAGAGAAAGAGGGAGAGGAATAGGTACAGGAAGCGGGGGAGGGAGAAGGACAGGGAGCGCGAGATGGACCAGGAACGGGATAGGCAGCGGTAGAGGGAGCGGGAGAGGGAGAGGGACAGGGAGCGAGAGAGAGAGAGGAAGCGGGACAGGAAGTGGGCGAGGGACCGGATGTGGGAGAGGGAGAGGGAGAGGGACAAGAAGCTGGAGAGGGACTGGGAGTGAAAGAGGAAGAGAGATTAATAGAGATGAAAGATTAAGAGGGATTATTATTGAATTTTATAATCAATAAATAACACTTTAATAACGTGTTAGAGCACCTAAAATTTGTTTTTGAAATTATTGTCTGTCTGTCTGTTTGTCTGTCCGGGCATCACATCAAAACCCTTGAACTGATTTCGACGGAAATTAGTTAAGTTGTTTCTTATACTTTTGGTCATGTTTCAGAAAACTTTTCATCCAGAAAAATTAAAAGGTTTTCCCGGAAACAACATGAAATTTTGTATGGATTAATTTTAAAATATCAGCAATTTGCTTTAAATTTACAACAAACGTTTCTCCTTTATTTGATGGAATACATGTTTTCCAATTTTTTAAAATTTTTCATAAAAAAGAAAAAACAAATTAAGTAATGTGAATATTGTTTATTTTTTAAAACCCGCCCCGGAAGAATCATTTTTGACTGTATCGAAGGTTTTACTTTATAAATTCGTAAATTCAATATAAATTAACCTGTTATTAAATTTTCTTCTGTGAGGGGTACAAATATGATAAGCATAATTTCCGCGTGCGAAGCTGCGGGCAACAGCTAGTATATTATAAAACACAAGTATATTTTGATCAATAAACAATCAAAATTTAACCCGTACGACAACAAATCCCCGTGTGCATCCGAATCCCCTTGAATCGTAATTTTAATTACACTCGTGTATCCATATTCAGAGCGCTATGTTCCACGCTCGATGGGTCTCGCCTTTGTACCCAGTGCATTGTGCCAATAGTCTTTGATCCCTATGAGTGGCTTCGAGGGTCTGTTGTTTTAACGGCTCAAAGAGAATACTGATTTCTTTGTCAGGATTTTCTGTTTGATTAATGTTTGTTAGTGGTTATCACTATCATGCACTGCTTGAACTGCTTTTAACTTATGGCCTAGTTTACATACTGTTTGTAACATCGAATAAAAATTACTTAATTTTTAATGGAATATAAATAATTTTGGGCTTATTTTAGTATTAATAAGTTATCTCTAGCCCGCCAACCGTTCCGATAGTCGATCGATTATATTAACACAAGCAGATCTTCGTTCAAAAATAACTAAATGAATACTAGTTGTCCTAAATGTCAAAGTCTCAACCCATCATAGTTCCAATGCTGGGATTGGGTCTCCCCTCACAATGTGAGCGATAAATCTAGTTGTCCTAACGATTACATAATAAAGGTTATATTCTTAACTCAACTCACTCACGCCCGGAGTGAACTTAACGTTTCACTTACTTAGGAATTTAATATAAGTTTCCTTTCCATTTTTCACAAACCTTATTAAACCAATACCAAAACATAATTTCCAACTTTGATTAAATCAAAAGGTTTCGTGAAATAATCGAAAAACATGCCGATATTTGTTTTGCCCGATTTTAATTTAAAACTTTGTTAATCTAAGAGTCGACCACAAAGCGAGGATCAGTGCTATGAAAAATTATTGAAAGGGGGTTGGATTCAAGGCGTGGAGGGGTGGAGGCATCGACTCTTCGGTAAATACCAATTTAACGCCGCAGTTGGATGCCAAGATCAATGCCCTTAACACGTTAGCATAAAGACGAGTTTCGTTCGATTATTATTTCATTAGCTGTCGAATACGTATGTGAAACGCCACAAAGGGGGTTGTAATAATCGTGATTTTTAATCAAATTTCATCTGTACAAGGGAAGAGGCTATATTTTTTCATTATTTAATTTTCGGTCGCTTTTTGTACTCCTTGAAGGGACAGCGTTTGAAGGGTTTTTTGGATGTTTGAACATGGATTCAACGCACACCAAACCGTATGCGAGTGCTAAATACTATACAGTGTAACTATCTGTATGTTGTAACGTATAATTATTGAGACATAATATAATACAAAATATAGATACAACCACTGTTGAGTTTTTCAGTAGGAAGTTTGAGGCGATTCTTAAGACCTTTTCTAATGAATATAATATAATATATTAAGAAAATCGTTTATTGAATTAATAACTAAACTGTCTCTACCATACTCTTTAATATTTTGAATAATCTTCGAGTATTGTGTTTAATACGTGAAATGAAATAGCAAGTGCCATTCAAGATTTTTAGTCAGAAAAGTAGTTTATTTATTTATTTAGTTTCCTTCTTTGAAAACTTTATTGAGTTAAGGTCTACACAAAGGCAGCCAAAATATTTAATAACTATTATCATTTTGTTCTGTAATTATACTGAAAAAATCTGTGTTACAAAAGCAATTTTTGGCCTCTTAAAGTACGGCCTTTGTTTCGACCCTAGAATGATGATGGACGAGCGTGGTGTGATTTTCAGATCCTGACAAAACATTTGAATAATATGTTGTCTACTGCTATTCGAACTGTATTTCTTTACAATTTATTGTAATACAGAGACATATCTTCACCAAACCCAAGGTTATCAAACAACATACAGTTACACATCGGTGTGATACACGGCCTTACGTAACCGTTCATTTCACGGTTAATATAGCAGATCGTTTGTACAAGTCCTCAATTTTGGTTCGGTTATAACCGTCGAATATAACCATAATGCGATATTCGTTACTTTGTACCGATTTTCATTTTCATTTCATCGCCAAACGCTAATTACATTGGTACACTTCACTGATGTTACTGGTATTGCTTAGTTCTATGTAAATTTATCTTTATCTTGTCTACTTTACGTGTCATCAGTAAATTACAATTTTATTTTTTACATTTATTCTCAAATATGTTCAAACAACTTATAATAATTCTATTATTATTATAGAATTATAAATTATAGTTTAATGTGGACACTTTTGTTGTATTTTAAGTAACATGTCATAAAGATCTCAATACTGCTACGTCCTGCCCATATACTACGGATAAGTACAATATAATTTGTTACCATATCGCATTTTCATTTGAATTAATCTATTAACTCCCCTTTATATCCAAAAAATGCGATATAATACTATTATATTATAGATTTTATGCCATCGAAGGAGTAAAATAGTATTTACCATAATATTAATATTATGTTTGATGTCAATAACACCCTTATTGACATTAAACATAAATAATTTCCATATATATTTCCACAAAAAGTATTCAAGTTTTTACAGATCCCATTATAATTTATGTGTATTTTTATAACCAAGTATGAAGCACAAATTGTCGTATCCCAAATCCGCCGCAACAAATGGCTATTAAGCGTGCTCTTTACGTTCTATCTTGATGGTGAATACTGGTTCCATGACCAGCAAATGTGGTATAGCTTAAGGCCATGCTTTATTTCATCCACGTCACTAACTTGTTTAAGTGACTTGTGTAAGGTAACTTTTAGAGTAACTTGTATAACTTGTATAAGAGAGAAGAGAAGAAGTGAGAAAAAGCTCAAAAGAGTTTGTGCATTTAATTATTATTAACACGACATTTCATTTATAAGTTGAGTGTACATTTCATTGTTTTTTCAATATTCCATATCGATCCCTGGAAACACTATAAACAGCCCGTAGACTCTTTTTTAAACTAGTATGTTATTTGCTAGACCTGTACCTAATACAATGAAATCTTATCATATTGTTAAATTGTATCTTTCTGTTCTTGTATTTATAATATCTATTTTTAATACTTCAAACATACCTAAGCTGTACTGGGTGAGATCAATTCATATGGGAATTTAACCCACAAAATCATAATAATCTTTGTACCGGAAATTCCTTTATCTAATACTAAGTTTCTCCATCCTATTTCACATACACCACTGCAGAGCCTTAACACAATTCGTTAGGAGGTACAAAAAGCATGACTTTTTCAATTGTTTAATGCTCTTTATGGATTCTCAAGAAACTTACAATATTAGTTTTATCTGTCGCATACGGCGCGCTGTAGCGATAACATCTCTACAGTACGGGGAAATCGAGACGAATGGAGATTTGGAGTGGATAATAACGCACGGTAACTTCAGTTCCGGGTTCACTACGTTATCACTGTTTCTGAGTAAAGACACAAAATAGATCATATAATGTTTGACTGTAAGGGCTACGTATATAATGGTAAGGTAAGGTAATGTTACCGTGAGTTATGAACAGAAGCGCCACTGATTCCTATCATAGATGTGTGGATTCAAGGTCCAAGAAGAAAGCGATGTATTATTTTGTTGGTATTCGCACTATTATTGATTTGACCGTATGTCTATTGTACGAGACCGTTTGTCACAAGTTCTCACAGTAATGAGATACGCTTCGATAGCCGGAAAGCACTCGGTGACGAGTGTTTTATTGAACCACCAAAAACCGTTATTTTTGGGTGTTAAGGTTCATGAGACAAAACGCGAATATAGTCTATAGGCCGGAGGTCCAAAAAATACTCGAAGGACCAAAAAATGTAGCGTGTACTACATTTTTAGAAGAAGGGTAAGGCAGGGCGAAATGACCAAACCCAACGAGTGCAGTTTGAACACTAATTTATTAAAAACGTTATTGTTATGAGGTGCGCTGAGTATGTGCATATTGCCTAATTGCATTTTTTGCCGCGGGCATTGTCTTCGATCCTTGTACGATGTAATAGCTCGTACAGTATTAATGGTACTGAAAAATATATCCAAGCAGATGAGTGATAGAAGCTAGTCGGAATTTGCCATACCATTCGGCCGGGTACACCATGAACATGAGATGTTCATTAAAAATTTCGTATCATCTAAGCTCGTTGTGATTCGGTTGAGGATTGCATGGATGAGTAATACACAAATAGTTTAGTGATATTTAGATGTTATGGCGTATTGAGTAGTCGGTCCTGAGTAAAATATAAAATACTTTTAATTCCGCAAATCGGGGGCAAAGCCGACTGCAGAGCACTAGTAATAATTAAAATCATTATCATCTGTCATTATCATTACCTCTCTATGCTTAATTCCACAGTTAGGTGGGAGAATCGGGTTACAAAGTCAGTTTTCTGGTTTCTACAAAATTTTAAATAACCCCAAACTTTTCAATACAAGTAAAAGGAATTATTTATTGAATACCTACTTGAAATTCAAACACCATACAAACATTTCCCATGACATTTAGCAAAGTGAAAATCGTCGCCAGAGCGCATATTCTCATAGACGCCATCGATTATAATATAAATCGGCGAATTTAAATTCTAACCCCATTCGGAGCCGCGGGAAATATGACAAACGCCATAAAAAGTAATAAAGGCGCTCATAAACTTCGTGGATGTGTTGTCAATATAAAATGTTGGGCATAAAATATATTTTTCGAAGAGAAGTCGCCCCGTCGCGTTGAAATGTGCTTCCGATTGCTTGCGAAGGCGTAGACATGGCTAAGACAGTAGAACACTAGAATATTGTACTTCGAACAAAAAAAAAACACTTTTTCAATAGCGAAAAACAGGTAATAAAGTTACATCATAGTAATGCCACAGTTCATTGTATTTCGCTGTAATAGACCCAATATACATTCGATGATAATAAGGCAGGATGAAAGTATGCTCTTAAATTGTTGTTACACATGACAATCTTAAATTAGGGTTGATTGATAATAACGGGGAAAGTGTGAAAAGTCTACCTTGCTACAGCACTATAGACTAGTGACTCGTGACTCGTGACTTCACCTAGACCCTTCTAGATTCTTGATAGCTGTTTTTCTTTTATAGGGTGTAAAAATAAAATAAATAAGTATAAATAACGCTGCGTACTCATAGTTCCACACTAGAATTCCCTGTGTCATGGGCGTCACGATACACACATACAAAAACACACACACCCAGACGAGAACAGAAACTTAAACTCATCATTCAAATTTTGGCATTCGAACCCTTCGAACGGCGATCCAGAATTTTAACCATTATACCACACGGGTTATCATAGTGACTTTTATTCAAACTTCGACTTTGACACTTATTTGGACTGGTCTAAAGATATGTAGGTGTATGGGCGGGCGCAGGAAAAGGATATTGCAACGCCCCCGATGGCTCAGTCGTTCCATTTGTCACGGCGCCGTTTGATGCCACAAGAACCTTTGCTGCAACTCTTCTAATGTTTCATATACTGAGCCTTTTGCCGCTTTACGTTTATCATTAGGGAAAGAGTCAAACTTGTATATCGTAGCCTAATCAAAATACTTTGAAAATGTATTATTTAGTTTTGTATATCTGTTGGTAAACCGTTGTAACTAACTAGACACGCGCTTTCTAATTGACATGCAACTTCTGTATTAATATATCTATATTCATGCATGTTGGCTTTTGGGATTTACTAAAGAGTCAATAAACCTTACAGCAAGAGATAACTGTTATACTGGTGTCCAGACTCAGAGGCACCATTATTGCAGCAGCCATGAAAGAAAGAAAGTACCGTCGCCTCTTACGATAACCTGTACTGCTGGTATAGAATTGGGGTTAATACCTTTTCTAAGCCATCTTAATATGACGAAATATTGGATAATGGACATGTTTGTTTTCACCAAGCGATGGGCAGGCTTTTGTCCTTTTGTCCTTGTGATATCTACTTTTATGGGGCTGCGGTCAGTATTCATGGCAACCCCAATACAGACAAAAAAGAATTCGAGACGCACTTGTTGGAAAAAAAATCATTTAAAGTTGTAGGTATCCTATAAATACGCACTTTACTAACAAAATATTTAAGGGTTAGGGTTCCGTACGAAAAAACGAAAAACAGAACCCTTATAGAATCACTCGTACGTCTGGGCGCCCGCCGTTAACAGCCAATTTACTCCGAAACTACTGGACCTAATGAGTTGAAATTTGGTACTGATGTACTTTTTTGACCCAAAGACGAAGGTAAGTAAACAACCAAATTTTGAAAAAAAATATTAATGAATTCAGAATTAAACAATAACTGTTTTGCAAACCGTATTGTGTTGTATGTCAAATGAAAGGGCTTATTGTAAGGATTTCAAATATATTTTTTTTATAGTTCTACAATGGATAGTTTCAAAATTATTCAAGAAAGAACGAAAAATAAAGTGAAAAATTGACCATTCCCCCCTTATCTCCGAAACTACTGACGCTATTTTGAAAAAAAAATACAGAGAACAGTTCTTTGCTTAAATATTACAGGAAAATCTATGAGAAGTCTATGGTCTTAAAAACGGCAAAAATAAATAAAATAGAAAAATAACGGTAAATCATCGTACTGAACCCTATAAAGTTTATTTAATCAATATTTTTGTTCTATTCATCAGTAAAATAGTGCTACGTTTTTATATAAACTAACGTAACTTCATCTTTGCTATAATGTACGTTTTGTTCGGTTATTGCATACTTTTATAAACAATAATTTTCCTTTCAAACCTATAAGTAGCAAATTCGTGCTTTCCAAAATAAAGGGGGGCAAGAACACGTCACGGCATATATCACTGAAAAATATACGAATGAATACGAATGGCATCTGATATGGCGCATTCGACTGAAATATGTTTACAATAATATTCACACAACCCACTTAGGGGATGAAAGGGGGATGAAATATTCCATACTTAGATCCAGAAGGATTTTAATAGGATTGGTTTGGAGATTTCTTTGTTTGGATCGCTTCGGTATAGAAATGCGAATGTAAGACAAGTCTTTGTCGAATTCGAGTAAGAAGATTATACCATTAATTTGTAATAAGCATAGTCTATTTTTTGATGGATTAATTTTAAGTAAGTGTGTATTTTTGTAATTATTAATAGTATTTTACTGTTATACATAATATCAAATACTTACCAGGTTTTCATATACAGACAAAATTAAATTTTCAGGTAGAGTAGTTTTTTTTTAGCCGACAAACGAGCTGACGATCCACCTGACGGTAGCTAGCTATCATCGGCCATCGGCGACACCAAAGGCATCACTGACGCGTTGCCAGCTAAATAAGAAATGAAAAAGTAACAAAGTAAGTAATCAAAATAACTACTCCAAACTGGAGTAGCGTGGTGGAGTACCTATGTACTTTCCAGGCTCAGATGAGAAAGGACCCATGCCCGGTCGCTAGTAGTTTGAAACTAATTTATTCAATACCAGTCCCTTGTGAAGGTATGACAATACGTCCTACTAAGGGAACACCTCTCCTCCCAATTGAGGAGGCCTAGAGCATACGCTGGTTAAAGATTATTTTAATTTATAATAACTACTCCACTTCACTACGATTATACGACAGAGGTTCTGTTTGTCTCCTATACGTACATGAAGAAATAGCTAAATAAACAATTACGATGCGAACAAAGCTTTATATTTTGCCTCCAGTCAATAAGTACAAAGCCCCCTCTTTCGTTAATTTGAGCTGCGTATGTGTGTGTAGCCTGCGCGAGGAGAGAACTTTGATAAGTCTAGTTCGTCACAGTTCAATTTAAAAGTTAAACTTTTAATTACGATAAAAATGATTCTAGAATTTATAATAATATTTCTGCCTGAAAGTTTCTCGTATAAACCAGGTTCTTATTTTAAATTTATTTACTATTGGTTGTTTAGGATTTTTGTTGAGTTTGCCATGGCGAAGAAGTGATTTTTTGGTTGTTTACTACTTTGAAATTTCGATAAAGTATTTGTCACTTCTTACAACCTGGTCAATTTGCACTATATTAAATATTAAACAACGATAATGATTTAAAATATGTAATGACAGATTTCGCCAATTCAATCACGAAACACTAAAATAATAGTTTACCGCGTAAACCACCGAGTGAAACTGTAACAAAAAATAGGATAAAAATAGAAAATACGCTTCAGTCGCGTTCCACCTACCAGTGTTTCTATACACCCGACACACGCTAATAATTGAGGTTTGCATGTGTGCGTGGGGTGGTTCCCCCTCCCCCTCGCACCCTCCACTCGAGTGAAATCTTCAGCGGATGGATGTTCTAATATTCAAATGGGATATGGAACTATTATTGTTGGAGCTACTGTCGATATATGATGCGCTTCAGCGGTCTTGGTAGTTGGGAATTAGTTTGGTTGCTTATCTATTAGGTTCGTTGTTGGGAATTTGTAGAGCTAGTTAGGATTTATAGTTTTACTAAGTTTAGTTTTAGTTGTCGAAGTTAAATCGACTGCGTTTCAATGGTGAGAAGGATAAAGTTGTTGTAATTTTGTGTATAAATGTTGAAATCACATGTCTAAATATTCATTCGTGTGTTTGTTTTTGTTTACTCACTTATGTCACAAATTAGAATTAGTTATGTTGCGTACAATAGAATGTTTTTTTTATGATCATAGCCGGCAGACGAACAGATGGAATACCTGATAGAATTCATCACCGTCCTAAGATGTCCACAATGCGAAAGACATTGCCAACGTGTTGCCGACCATTACAGTGGAGGACAAATCACTCGGTTGATTCTATAAAGAAGATGGTAGCTAGCCGGGCATTCCTACTCTTCGAATGTGATTAGAAAATATTGCCATCTTCGTAGAGTTTAAGTTACTGAAAAGTTGGCGCGTAATCCCAATGTTATATTTGTATGTGACACTTGCCATCGCACAATTTTCCCAAATACGTTCCAATCCGTGGAACTGTATTTTAATCAGAAAGTTTCAGTCATCAGTCAACTGTCGGGAGAGCCTCGCGGCTAGTATCAAGACCACGCGGTCTGGCGCGACTTCTTTGCGTACTTCCCGCGAGCGGCGCTGCGATACGATACCGTACTTGTCTGCTACATACGGACTAGGGATGTGCATATGTAAATGCATGACGATAAATTCTTTAAATCATTAAGTTCATATTTAAGTGGCAAGCTGGTTTACCACTTCATTTATTTTAGTCTTCGATAATTATTTTAGGTCTTGCTATTAACTACGTCATAATATTATTAAATGAAAAATAATCCATTAGTTTCATCAATTTAATTAGTAAAATCTTGTGGTGCTTGCAATCTGCAATCTCTTATATGATTTGTGTATCTAATGAAATACACAATAGTACAAAAAGATTGTATATGTGTATGAGCGTATGGACAATCTAAAGACGTATATGAAAAAAAAAATTGCCATATTTGCTTTGCTTTAACATGTCTTCATGTACGTAGAAACCGTCGATTTTATTGATTCTTTAAGCTAAGATTAGCGCAAACTATTGCAAATTATGCTAGTGTGGTTGATAATATATTACCCTACTAAACATTTAATTAAATACACTTTGAAAGACAACATAATATCGATATTTAGCAATTTATCGATACACACACATCCCTACCTCAGCGAAATACATCAGCTCACTTCATTTATTCGTACGCCGTATCTTTTGTTTGCTATATTTTTGACAAGTACAAAGCGAAATCTGCGCTTGTCATATGTTTGACAGACGACAGGGGGCGTTGTGGGGTATGGGGGAGGGGGGAGGGGGGGGGTGCTAAGTTGTTATTAAGTACTGCACTTGTAGGTGTTCTGTAGTGCGTTCCGTGTTTACGACTTAGTTTTTGTCTAGTTTTCCTCATGACGACTGTTGTTTGTTCGCTTTGTATCGGACGCTTCGTAGCGTCGTGGGGCATGAGAAGCGCTGCGACTAGGATAGTAAGGCGTGTTGTGATTAGCTCTCCTTAGGATAAACTTAGGACCTATATTAGTTTTTTAAATTTACTTTAAAAACGAATATACGTGGGTAAACACGTCGTAGATAGGTATCTACTGCCGCAAAGTATTATAGTATCGTTTACTCTCTGATTTCCACAAGGCCATGTTATTTTATATCTTCTTCCTGAGTACCAAATGAGTACGGGTAATGATAACGACACATCAGATTGAAATCAACTGAATTAAATTGATTTGTCTTAATCGTATAATAGGTATAATAAACATTGTAAAGACTTACCTATAATTTTTCATTTATTTAATGGACGTGACGGAATGAGATTGATGTAAACCGTAGAGACATTGCACTATATCATCACTCTATCGAATCTGAATCATACAATCAAAGTTTTCTACATCACTTACATAAAAGTATACAAGTTCTGAATATCAGTTATTGGAGCCCAGTCGCTCCCCAGAGAAACCTTCACCTGGCGGGAGATCTTCTTTTGCTAAACTGGTGACCACTGGACAATAACACGTCCCTTCAGTGCATGGACGGTGAAAAGCTTCTTTACTTACCTCACCGCTCACATCTGGGTCGAAAACAGCAGCGTCCTTTGTCAGTCTCAACATCAGTCACGCTAGCTTGCCAGTTTCATAGCAACGTACGTCGAAAACACTTCCTATCCTTTAAAAGAAATAACAGCTACTGCTGACAAGACCATGACCTTGAGTACATACTATTGGCCATCAGCATCAGTATTCTCATCTCACATACTCACCATGAATTTCTCCAAAGAGTTTCAGTGACTTAGACCACACAAATGCTTTAGGACAGGCATTAGCAACTATAGAAGAGACAATCAAAGACTAGTCGATTCAAACCATATAATAAAATATCATATATCATCATAATATATAATAAATAAATATAATATCTCTAAGCTACTTTTAATAATAATCGGTGATAAAAAATACAACAAACATCGATGTTCAACTTGTCAGCATGTCTTCCAGCAGGCTCTTCCATCTCAGATAATAAACAGGTGTCACGTCGGAATTGCTTCCCTGCCACGTTCTGAACAGATGTGGTCGGCGCTATGCAATGGTTCCTCAAGTTCATTCAAAGAAAGACACTCCTCAGTAAACTATATTTTTCCATTAGTTACATCAGTAATAATGTAGAATTTAAATTACATCTTGTTGAATCAAAATTTTAGGATTTTCTACACAGAACTTGGCACTCATTTAGATCTCAATTCTTTCATTCTCATTCTTGTCACCTGATGTAAATAAAACATTATTATTTTAAAGTACTAAATCAAAATTAGACCATTATGACCTGCGTAACCTAAAAAGATTAGATAAGAAGAGTGGTTGACTCTCTTAATCAGTATTTCCATAAATCTCATCTCTCCTGTATTGACCCTTCAATGATCCAAAACATCAAAACTCCAAAAAATAGTGAAGTTGTATGCCCTACAGTTAATAGTTTAATTTAATATTTCAATATTATTTCAGTACTAAAGGAAAAAAGTAACATTTTAAATGCTTACACACTGTACGTTACTATATTAGTTCATTGTTACACACTTATATAACCCCACAGTAAGTTTATACCTGTGTCGCGGGTGGCATGGACGACACATATCACCCTGCAACCGAGTACAAATGTTTATTTGTCACAAAAATATCTGCCCCAGCCAGGAATTGAACCCGGGACCCATTGCTTCACAACCTAGTAGGCTACAGGGTCGTTTTAGACGTTATTTCTATTTCTCTTCCTCTCTGTGCATAACACTATCCAAAGTGAGGCGCCCCCCTCCGTGAATGATTTGATTAATTTTCGACTGGCACAAAACGTTATAGCTAATTAAAACTAGCGTAAGTGGGTGCGATAACTGAAACAATTTCGTCTGTCGTATGTGTGCTGTTCGGTTTAGGATCGACTTTCAGTGTATTACAGGACGCTCGACGATTTGATGTGCGGTTTGATGTGTAATGCTGGCCATATACGATCGTATACTTGTCAAGTTTGCAGCGGACTTGACGCGGTAGCCAGTAAACTTGACGGTGTATGGCCACGGTATGGCTATCATCATCATCTTCTTCTTCTTCTTCTTCTTCTTCTTCTTCTTCTTCTTCTGGCTATATAGTTATGCCGCATCAAGTCAAACTGCAAACTTGACAAGTACACTTGATCGTGTATGGCCAGCATTATGTTGGTCTATACGACTTCTTAGAACGAAAAAAAACCATAATATTGACTAACAACAAAAATGCTGTCGGCTTCAACCCATTAATGGCCCACTACTGAGCGATGAAGAGGAGGCTTAGAGGTTAGAGCTTCCTCTATCAAGCTGATCCAGTGTGGGTTGGTGGAAGAAAATACTGTTAACTATTGTATATTCCAAAATTCTATTGAGTGCTTTCTACACTTTATACACCTTTAAATAATAGTAAAACACCTTACCGCGAAGCTAGAACACTTGACGTTATTATCTTAGTCGGGGCATTTGTATATATCTAGCGATCTTTGAAAACTTCGATAGCGTGATTCAGGGCGAAGTGACGTCACCGTGTGACGTGTGTGCGCTGTCGCCACATCACCCCCCTGCTCAGACCGGAGGTCGATGTACCTTCTCGTTGGTTCAGCCTTCCGTGATCCTCTATCTTCGGTGAGTCGAGATGTGAGGTCGATGTGCCCTGGGATGCCCTCTATCCGCGGTGAGTCGGGATGGGAGGGTGGTACGACCGATGCGGAGGGCGAGCGGTGCGCGCTCAAGCCGTCCGTGTGGCCGTGTGGGCAGTCGCTGGCCGGGGACAGGAAGCGTCGTCCGTCGCTGCGATGCGCCCGGTGAGTCAGCGTGGCTGGTGTGCGGTCTGCCGAGAGAGGTCGCTGCAGTCCGTCGGGTGTGAGCGGAGAGGTGAGGGGGGAGTGATGCCTGCTGCCGCTATCGGTGCTCAGAAGGGACGTGTTCTTGTCGAGGGTCACCAGTTTGGCAAAGGGAGATCTCCCGCCAGGCGAGGTGTGTTGCCTGGGAGGCGGCCGAGCCCCGACTGTCGTTGTCGGGGCATTTGTATATATCTAGCGATCTTTGAAAACTTCGATAGCGTGATTCAGGGCGAAGTGACGTCACCGTGTGACGTGTGTGCGCTGTCGCCACATCTTCTAAAATAATCTATTGTTTGAAAATTATTGTTGATAAGGAGTTAAGACCACGCGCACCTACAAATCCTTCTTGTACCCTATGCTTTGCTTAAAAAATTCATAAGACTACCGAACCAAAAAATACATCATTGGCATAAATGGTCAGAGTTCCTGACATTTAATTATTATCAAAGACCAAACATTTTCTAAAAACACTTCACAATAATTTGTCGAATGAATTGCTTGTATAGCACTCAGTGGCAAACGTAGAGTGACATAGATATTGTATTAACAACACACGTCTTCAAGTCTCTTTCAAATGGAACTATTAGTAGGTACCGGATCTTAACTTTGTGTAATCAAGTTTGGATTTGGTTCTATAAAAATAAATTAAACTTTAATGGTTGACCGAAAGGAATACTTTTACTTGAAGGAGAATATAAAGCCCTGAAAATTCCACTTTGAAGCTTGTGTTACGGTATGAAAGTGGTGGAGCTAGCTCTTTTTGGGCCAATATCGCATCAATATCACCTTGGGTGTGAGCTGAAACTTGACGGACGATCAACTTCAAGGACAAGGACAAATCAAAATCCATCGCTGATTGCCTCAGCCAAGATCCAAACCAGCATCAGCTCACCACCAAGCAGCTGTAACATTAATTAGCAATCTCCGCGGAACCCAGTAAATCTTCCTGCATTGTGACGTCATTAATGTGATATGTACGTGTTTATTAACTACCCGTGATGGACGAGACGTTTCCGGCACGACGCGACGGTGACATGGTTCGGAATACCGTCGTGCGCACTAAGTGCAGCCCGCGATTTGACGTGAAATACATAGAACTAATTATATTGTTAAGAAGATAAAATACTTATTAGGTATATGTACAATTTTTATTCGTTTTCCTATTCTGCCTTGTCGACATAGAAACATATATTTTTTAATTATAACCTTTTTTGTGACAAAACCACTAAAAATAGTACGATACGAGTACACTACTCGTATACTTCAATAAATGATTCAGATAATCGAAATCAGGTTCGTAAATTGAACTAGGGAAACAAAGGGAAGAAAGGTGTATAGATAGATATATTTTAGGCAGTATTTGACACGGCAAAATAATTATAATTAGGTATTTATTTGTTTCTTGACCTCATACAATCATTATTACAGTGTTAGTAGTGCTATTAACGTAGTGTTATTAGTGGTGTCTAGCCGTGACCACGATCCCTGTAACTGGGTCGAAATATCGGCGTATAATATAAAATATATATCGTGAGTACCCGTGTTATACTTAAAATGTTTTCAGTCCGCGATGAGTTAAGTCTAAAATCATCTATTAACTCCATTTATATGTGACACTAGCTTTTGCCCGCGGCTACGTCTACGGAAGAGTGGTTAACTCACAAACTTATGTTCAAATCAGCGCAGCCAGGGGAAACAAACAATCGAATTAAAATTTAGTCTATATGCTAATCCTGGTCATGAACTGTGCTAAGTTTTATTTTAATGTAAATGTAACTATTCCCTCCACCAATCCACACTGGAACAGTTTTCAGTGTGTTGGAGTGCTCTAGGCCTCCTCAAGAGGAGAAACCTGTGCTGGCTGTACTCAGTAATGGGCCATTAATGGTTTGAAATCATGTATTACAACATGTCATTAAAATATTATAAATACTTATAATCCAAATATGCTGAAGAATCAATTGCTTAATTTATACTTTGATTTGAATCTCTTTTTCATTGATTTCAGCTGCAATCAAAGTTTATCGCAATCCACAAATGGACAAAACGTACGACAGAAAAAATGAAATTAAACCTGGTTAAATAAAACTAACTACACTTAATCAAAAGTCAATCTTAAACACTGTGAAAATATTATTAAATTTTTTTTAACATTCTTTAACTTCTTTCTCAATTCATCTGTGAACTTCTCCAATAATCGTATCGTGGTCTGATATTGACATCTTCAGTCCGAAGAAGGAAGCCAAAGCCTTTGTGCTTCTACTTTTGAGACGTCAACACATTTGGACACTGTTTGAAGAGAGATCTCACTTCTCATTTCTTCTCCTCCATGACAAAGCACCTTTCCGAAAAGCTGGTAGATTAAAAAAAATTACGTGCATAAGAGTATCAGTGATACCTACATGAATAAAAGATTATTTCATTTCATTCCTACGACACTTCTTTCTACTCCTTCAACACATCCTTCTATACTTATAATACTTCCATATACTCCTATGATACTTCTTCTACTTTCAAAACATATGAATAGCAAAGAAGAACACGAACCAACACACACACATTCCGTCCTGTGTCCGTCACGTGCTCCCTAAATTATCTGAGGCATCTAGCTGTCACTGTAACGGGCCGTCTAATATTGAAACGGTGATTTATCGCGCAATAAATCCGTTGACTGTCCGCCCGACAAACGTTGGATAATCGCATGATGAACGGGTCCACCTTTGGCCGCTTGATAAGCAGATCCTGGGAGTTCGAAGGAAATTAAACTTTAGCAAAATGCTGAAAATTTACTACCAGTTTGTTGTGAACATGGTTTTATAGTTGGGATTTAAGGAGCTATCTCTCATCATCATTAGCTCAATCCATCTTAAAAGCCAAGTTAATCATACTCAAAAAGCCAAATGGTAACTTTACCCGTGCAAGGTTTTGTTGAAGGACACTAACATATACCTACCACCCGAAGTATCGGAAAGTCAATATTGAACTGGTTATTAACTTCTTTCTTCTTCTTTCTTATTCGCAAGTTATGAAGCTCCCTGTATCGCAGATATTCAAGATGAATATTTACCATAGGACCTTTCCATATTTTTTTTATTTTCATAATTTTTATTGATTTAACGTAAGCAATTAACAAAGACTAAATTCATTCAAATCACTATCTTCTGCCGCTAGCTTTACACGTCTAAATAAAAAAGTTTTAATTGACATTCTAAAGGAACAAATAAATTGTAATTGCTGTCGCACGTGTTACATTTTAGTTATTCTTTTATTTAAATACCAAAACTTTGCAAATTCATTCAGAATTTCATCATTTCCGCTGAATTTCTATTACTGCTTATGTCGTCTCTGTGAAATGATATACAGTCCATTTCACAATTTTACAGTGGTAGAAACATTTTTAAATGTAACAGAATATTTGAAGAGCCAGTTATTACGTCCTAAATTATAGACAATACGATCCGCGCGATTCTATCAGCGTCATATTTATTGAATAAAATACAATACTACTAAAACTTCGGCTATGTGTGAGAATACAGTAACCATAAACTTAATATAGATGGCGCTACAATTGTCATATCCGTTTCAGGAGTCGCACCCTTGTCGATGCAGTGCTGCTACTCGCGTAAAGCTTTCTGCATATTTAAGGTTCTTCGGACCACCGTCATATCCACACAATACCAATTGTGTGGATATGACCTAATGTTGTCATAAATTTTGGCTCAATCAAGTCTTTAATAGAATACCAAATAAGGGGGTCAGTTATTTGATGGTGTATTTAAAATTGCATTCTGAATTAACTATTTTTTCAAAGTCAAAATCAAAATATTTTATTCATATAGGTATCACTGATACACTTATAAACGTCATCATTTTTTAATCTACCAGATTTTCAGAAAGGTATTGAATACCTAACAACGAATTGGTTAATGACAGACTTCAAAAAGATAGGATATAGGGATTTTAGGTTTTACTGTCTTTATTCCCATAATTATGTGATGCGAGATGTGTTCAGTTTTCATAATTAAGCTAATAAAGCAGATTTCGTTATGGCTGTAGTATAGTTGATATAATTAATCATTTCAATGATCTTTACTATAATAATATAAAGTAGGTACCTACCTACTTTTACAGTAAGTAATAGTAAGTAAGTGTTACAGTAAGGAACCACTTCAGATATCTAGGTGTAGCCTGGGGCTTGATTTCGCTGATTGTGTTTATCGATAACTAATGATAAAAGTCATTAACACTTCGGTTTTAAATAGTATGACTGAAACTTTTGGAACTGTTCGTGATTTTATTGGTGGAAATAAAACAGCAAAAACATTGTTGGTCTTTTGGGGCTTGCAACTGTGAAGGACAAAAAAGAGGATAAAAGAAGATACATTCATATTAACTATTATAGGGGCATTATGGCGGTACTGCTAGTAGGAGATTGAAGTGGTTTGTAATAGTTTAAAGGTAGAGATCAAAGGCAATGTTTTATTAAAACAGAGATTTAAATGACAGAATGAGGTTTGTAACAGATGCCAAAGAACGGCATGATCTATTCTTACCACAGATAAGTTTAAATTATTATTTTCACATGTCCCGTTTATTTTGTCTTCTTTATCGATCAAAACCTTCCATGTTGAAAAGCGTTTATTTACTATATTATCCCTGATAAAATGGTTGTCTGTAAAGTCGGTTTACGGACGGTAGTTTAACGTGACAACGTCATGACAAAACATTGATGAACTAGTGCTCGAATATAATATTATCTCTGGAAATTAACTTATAATTAGAAACTTTTATCTTTATACTACAACGCCATCTAGAACTCCTGAACTAAACTATTTTTTCAGTCATGCTTTATCGTGCGTGCACCCGGCGTTCCGTTTTAATAGACGTTATCACATCAAAAACAAAATCGCATTCCACACTACGCCAACATGGTCACAACCGCACTATTTATAACGCAGCCACGCGCCCTGACCAATCACCGTGCTATAGGCGGCAATTTGAATTTGCAATGTTACATCTGCAATCTTGTTCCGGCAGCCGTATTACCGCGACATAAGGTCCAATATGTGACCGAAACTTGGTAACGGCTCAGTCTCTGATTAATGCTTTCGTTCGATGAATTATTTCTGCGTGTGTTGTCGGCTTAAGGCTTTACAGTCGTTATGTTGGCTGATGGTAGTCGTTTCGAATGTACAGACAGACAGGCCGAGATTTTCATGAAATTGTACATCAATCGCTCGCATTTGGTGGTATGTAAAATATATGTATAGAGTTTTTTTTAAGTTCAGTATATTTATCATTGTTAGAACTTTATACTATTAGGACCATGGAAGTATTATTACTAGCGTATAGAACCGACACCGCGAACACCATGTATATATATCCCAATGCATTGGCGCCACGTGGCTTCAATCTTCAATGGATTCGTTCGATTTTGAAAGGAGAACGGGGGCTCAGTTTTGAAAATCGAACCTCCCAGGCGGGATACACATTTTGTTCGAGATGTCTGTTCTATGACATTATACTTTAATGATAAGAACAGACATAATTGTCAGGAAATGAAAAAATCAAACTACAATAGGTATGCTTTCTTACAACGTATCTGAAGCTGGTTAGGTAAGAACATGCAGTCATGGAGTATACTCTACTCCCTAGGCGTCCTCGAGAGGAGAAACTCATGTTAAATAGTAGATAATTAATGGCTTGAAGCCAATTTATTTATATTATCTATTGTTATAATTACTCCGTGAGATATTCCTGGCTAGGTATAACCCTTTTCTTAAATTAGTCAAATGACTCGTCGAGTTCAGAGCTAGGTCTTTCTTTCTTCCTTCTTAAATAAATGCATAATAATATAGGTATATTAGTAGGAATCTAAGTTAGTAAGTTAGGACGTACAACGAAATTTGCATGCCTTATATTATGGTGGAATGTGGAGGACATATTATTATTATGATTACCTAATTTTAAGACATTATTATATACCCACTTTCGAGCAAATAAATAAATTTGAATTTGAATTTTTGAATTTCTTTTCTTCTGTTTTTTTTCCGAGAACGCAGGATGTCTTTGGTGTTACCGATATACATACAGGTAACAGGTAACTTACAAACGTGGCTCGTATTTTCAAATGTCGGCTATTTAAAAAAAAGGTAGATTGACTGACGAGATAAAAAATAAAAAAATAAAAATAACGCTTCACACTCATAGCCCCACACTAAGATTTCCTGTGTCGTAGGTGTCATAGACACACAAAGACAAGAAAACTCACACCCAGACTGAGACCAAAAAATCAAACTCATCATTCAAATTTCGGCCTCGCTAGGAATTGAACCCAGGACCCTTGTTGCAGCGATCCGGTATGGTAAACATTGCGCCATACAGCTTTAAATAATAAAATAACAGAAAAAAGGCTTAATAAATATGTCTCTCATGCCAACATATTCCTTTAGTTTCTCCACCCCATAACGGGACAGGACATCAACTAATGCAGTCCCGACTCCCGACCCCATCACTACGCCGCGACGCTGAATCAGTCGTATCGTAATTAATCACCAGTATAGCATCCGGGACATGATCAATAAGTTATCAGTGTCCAGTCTGTCACATGACTGAGTCACTGGTCATTCGATCGATCAAGTGGCTCAGTTGGCAGTGAACCTGCCGAATGGTCCTGGGTTCGATTCCCGGAATATCTTTTTGTGCGTGGGTGTTTGTGATATACTTCGTTAACCAAGCAAGCAACAACAGCCTTGTGTAAGATAGTAACCAGGGTTCTAGGGTTATTCGAAAATAAAAACGTAGATCACTTCAGCAAGGCGAGTATAATTATCCTTCAACTTCGTAATTACAAGTGGCAAATCTGCCCATTTACAATGCTTTTATACCATCACTGCTTAGACCAATTACAATCCTAAAATTACTTATTACCATTTTATAACTGTTTTAAAATATACAATGTATTTTATTAATTCGTTTTCATATTTCAATGAACATATTCTTATACAAAACAATTGTTAAGTATAATCTAGAATAACTTCCGTCTATTGCGAAAATACATCACCAAATTATCTTGAGTTGACAACATCCGGTGACAGTTGTAAATTTGCAAGCATCTTTGACAGTTAACAGTGTTGCGTTTGGTAAACAATTCGAATAGTTAGTGATTAGTTGATAAGTTAATCTTAAAGGTAATGTTAATAATTATTTAATAATCTTACATTCGGCCTTCCTGACAATATTTGTTTGTCCTCAAACAATTCTCAATCAACTATAATAATTTATAAGGATAACAATTAAATAATGTGATCTATTTGATACTTGGAAATATAATAAAAAATTTATTACTGGGAAATATCGTCCAGTAATATAGTTACAATAAAAAATATATATAGAAAAAATATACCTATGTCCAATAGGGAACTTCATCTATTAGCAAAAACAATAATTGATTGCTGGGAAATATCATCCAGTAAAATAAAATCACTTCATTTATTACTAGGAAAATTCATCCAGTAATAAATTAAAAACAAATTAAATGAATAAAAGTAGCATAAACAATAATTGATTACTGGGAAGTATCATCCAGTTAAATAGGAAAATTCATCTAGTAATAAAATAAAAAATAAAAATGCAATAATTGATAACTGGGAAGTATCATCCAGTAAAATAAAATCACTTCGTTTATTACTAGGAAAATTCATCTAGTAATAAAAACAAAATAAATAAAAGTAGCGAAAACAATAATTGATTACTGGGAAATATCATCCAGTAAAATAATCAATTACTAGGAAACTTCGTCTAGTATAAGAATAAAGAAAAACAATATTACTAGGAAAAATCATCTAGTAACTTCATAAAAATAAAATAAATTATTCTTCTAAATCACTATCAGTACTTTCATCATTAACATGTGTATTAATCCATGGTTGTATTTGATCAACTGCCCATACATTACAATATTTCTTATTTCCTATATTGGATCCAGGTATACTGGATACTTCGTACCGATCATTTTCAAGTACTTTAGAAATTCTATAGGGGCCTGAAAATACTGGTAACAATTTTTTACTCTGTCCATCATTAGTATTAATCTGCTTTCTAACCTTTACCAAATCACCAATTGAGTAGATTTTCGGGGCTTTTCTATGTTTATCAAAATAGGATTTTTGTTGAGACTGATTTTTATCTATATGTTCACTAATGTCAGATCTTATTGCATTTAGATCGTTTACTTGTGGGCGAGTATCGGTAAAAACATCTGCAAACATATTTTCTGACGCATGATTCATTGAGTGTCCAAATAATGCTTCTGCTGGGGTTTTACCAATACCTTTGTTTAACGTATTATTTAATCCCCATTGGATTTTTCCTAATGACTGATCCCATTTGTGTTCACCTAATTTATCAGTATAAGAGGTAAGAGCGTCTAAAACAGTGCGATTATATCGTTCCACCTGACCGTTCGCTCTTGGAGAAGAAACGGCATTTAATATATGTTTAATATTAGATGATTGACAATAACTTACGAACTCCTTGGAGGTAAAACTAGAACCTCTGTCTGATATTAATCTAGAAGGAAATCCGAATATGGAGAATACTTCATTGAGAGCATTTATAGTGGGTGTCGTTTTTAAATTGCGCAAAGGTTTTAAAATACAGAACTTCGTAAACCCATCTACAATAAGTAACAAATATAAATATCCTTTACAACTTTTAATGAACGGTCCTAAATGATCCACATGAATGGTGTGAAATGGAATGGGAGTTTTGGGTATGGGATGAAGGTAACCTTCCTTTCTGCCTGAAACGTCTTTTCCATAAGCACAGTGTATGCATGATTTTACATACTTTGTAACAAACCTTTTTAGTTTCGGAAACCAGAAATCTTTTTTAATTTTAGAAATTGTTTTTTCCACAGAAAAATGACCAATATCGTCATGGTTTTGACGACAAATTTGCCACCGTGCTCCTTTTGGAACGACCCATTTTAGTTCATTTTCTCCAACCTTCCTATATAATTTATTGTTTTTTATTAAGAAATTTTGTTTAATGTCAACAATGTCATTATAATTTGGGTCTTCTAAAACTTTCCTAATATGAGTTAATTTAGGGTCCGTTAATTGCAGAGATAATAGCCAATCTTCATCTGTGATAGCAAGTGAACGTGGAACTTCAATTTCATCATTATCGAGTGTTTGTACGGGGTTACGACTTAATGCATCTACATGTGTCATATTAGTACTTGGGCGATAAATTATATTACAATTAAATTCTTGCAAAGTCAACCACCACCTAGCTATTCTTGGCAACAGATCTCGTTTGGAAAAAGTGGATCTAAGGGCATTACAATCTGTCACTATTGTAAACGGAATACCTAAAAGATAGATTCTAAACCTATTGAGTGACTGAACTACGGCCAACGTCTCCAAATCGTATGCGTGAAATTTTTGTTCGTCAATTGTAGTTTTTCTACTATAGAAAGCTATTGGTCTTAATGGAGAATTTTCATTTTCCTTTTGTAACAGGATACCCGCTAGACCCATTTTACTTGCGTCCGTGTGAAGCTCGGTGATATGTTCAGGATTATAATAAGGCTAATATAGGTCTCTCTAATAATTTATTTTTCAATGTCATGAAAGAATTTTCCTCACTATCACCCCACTTCCAAGGACGATCCTTTTTTGTAAGATCTGTCAAGGGTTGTGCTATTAAAGAAAAAGATTTTATAAATTTTCGAAAGTAGCTAGCGAGTCCTATAAATTGCCTAATTTCGTGAACATTCTTGGGCCTAGGAAACTTTTCAACTGCATTAATTTTAGCTTTGCCTGGTTTTATACCCTCTGCATTTATTTCGTACCCCAAATATTCAATATTTGTTTGAAAAAAACTACATTTTTTAATATTTAGCGTTAATTTTGCATTATTTAATAGACTAAAGGTATTTTCTAATTTTTGTAATCCTTCTTCAAAAGTTTTTGAAGTTATAATAAGGTCATCCATATATGCTAGGGCTGGTTTGACATGTTTTTCAGATTGAGTAACCTTTGGTGTATTTAATGATAAGGCTTTTAAAATTGTCCTTTGAAATATGGCAGGGGCATTAACTAATCCAAAAGGCATTCTCTTAAATTGATACAGTCCGTCAGGGGTAATAAATGCTGTAAGATATCTACAATCTGGTTTTATAGGAATTTGATAATATCCACTCATTAGATCCAAGCTAGTAAAGTACTTGCTACCACTTAAAAGATCTATTTGATCTTCAATTCGTGGTAGTGGAAAATTATCCTTTATCGTTTTACTATTTAGTTGTCTATAATCCACACAAAGTCTTTGGCCGCCTGTTTTTTTCGATACAAGCAGGATTGGGCTAGCATAGCATGAAGACGACTCCTCGATGATATCATTATCCAATAGCTCACCAACCATATCACGTACCACCGTTCGATCTTTGGAGTTAAGTCTGTATGGTTTGTAAGCTACGGGAGTTTTATCAGATATTTGTATGTCCATTTCAGTCAAGTCCGTACAACCTAGCTCACTAAGCTCGAGTGCAAAGGTCCGTCTGTATTTATTTATTAAATTATGCACTTTATTACGTTCATCAATGGAAAGATTTTGATTTATTATAATTTCACTGTCGTCAATAGGTTTATATACGCTTTGAACTGTGAGGCAGCGATTTGTAAGTCTACATTCTTGTGTGTGTATAATATTGGTACGTACTAAAAGACAATCTTTGCGGAATTCTATGGGAGTTAATGGAGCTACTATAATTAAAGTCGTCATACCATCTTCAACTTTGTAAATTCCTTCCTCTATCCAGTATTCACCGTTTAAACATTTTCGATAACTACCAGAGACAAAAATAGTGCCATGTTCAATATCTTTAGTATAACAAGTAACATGACCTGTTTCGATGATTTTACAAAACTCTTTTACAAATAATTTTATAGATTCATTAGGCTCATGATTTATCTGGGGTAACTCGCTTGAAAAGTCTCTGTTTATTATAACTAGTGATTGATTGGTTTTTATAACAAGTATATTAGGTTGCTCCGTAAAATTTTGGCCAATAAGCATAGGTACATGTAAATGCTCTGGATGCACCACATAGGCTGAAATGCATGCCTGGACAGAATCTACAGTGATTTGCAAATTAGTTTTGCCTATTGGAGTAAAACTAGTTTCACCTACGCCTCTAATTATAGGTACATTGGCTTGCTGTATACTTAATTGGTTATCTTCTGCAACATCTTTTCTAATTAACGAACAGTCACTACCGAAATCTATAAACGACAAGACTTTGTGGGGTTTTTCATTAATTTTAATTAGCTTATAGAACTTATTAGATGGCTTAGAAGTTACCGCAATCATTACTCGTTTTTCTAATGTCTTATTACTATCCCTATTCCTGAAACAATTTTCTGATTTGTGCCCTACCTTCTGACAAGTTTCGCATTTTATTATTGGTTGATGGCATTGCTGTATCCTATGCCCGTTTTGCCTACAATTATAGCAGTAAGTGGTTCGACATTGTTTAGCGTTATGACCAGCCCTTTTACAAATTAAGCATAATAAATTATTATTTGAATTAAATGAAGAATTTTTTATTTTATTTTTCATATCAGTCTCCCTACAAATATCTTTAAGGAATCCTAATAGTTGTTCAGGGCGAGTAAATCTAGCTGAGGAAGCGCTCGACCTAACAGTTTTATCTTCCAATCCATGTATAATACAATCTACTGCCTTTTTATTTGTGATTTCGCAGGCATTCAAAAGGATCATTTTGTCGTAATAGTATTCCTGTATCGATTCCCCAGGTCTAAATTTTCTTTCTAACATTTCGGCTAGTAAAACACCATAATTGCTCTCAGACGGAAACGCTTCTTTTAAAAGATCTTGCCATTCTAACCAGGATAAATTAATTGACTGTAACCCCTGATACCATTTCTTTGCGTAGCCTACTAGACGAGGGAGTGCATAGTGGGCGGTCTGTTGGTCTGTCCAATTATATATTTGAGCACATTCGTTAACCTTAAATATCCACGTTTCTACTCTCTGGTTTTTTACTAAAGGGTCAAATTCGGGTATTATATTTTTATCGGGATGCAGTTGAGAATGATTATTAGTTTTCATAATGTTACTCATAATTTCTAGAAGGTTCTTAACATTAGAATCTGAATTAAAATTAACATAACTTGACGAACCAATATTTTGATCTCGGCGCGACGATCCCGGGAGGTTGGTTGACTGAAGCTCTGGTTGCTCGGTGTGGCGACCCGGTGTATGCAGACTGCGAACGGGACGACGAGCAGGGCTTCGCTCGTAGTGGCGAACAGGACTGCGCTCGTCATGACGAGCGGACTTGCGCTCGTGGTGGCGAGTAGGGCTGCGCTCGTGGCAGCGAGTAGGGCTGCGCTCGTGGCAGCGAGTAGGGCTGCGCTCGCGGCAGCGAGTAGGGCTGCGCTCGTGGCAGTGAGTAGGGCTGCGCTCGTGGCAGCGAGTAGGGCTGCGCTCGTGGCAGCGAGCAGCACTGTCTTCAGAGCGATGAGCAGAACTGCGCTCGCGCCTGCGAGCGGGACTGCACTCGAGATGATGAGTGGAACATCGCTCGCGCTGGCGAACGGGGCTGCGTCCGCTGTGGCGAGGTCGAGAATTACTGCGATGTGACCGATTGACCTCACTGTATCGAAAACGCGATGAACTCTGATCCTCCCGCGGTATTTGCGTTTTGTTTGTCTGCGAACCATGTCCCCTAGCAGATGATCGGGAAATTATCGGACTTCTGCTTCGACTGCGAGGGTTACTTTCCATCCTAGTATCATGTGTTTTTTTCTGAAATAAGAAAACAGGAAAACGACAGTATATGATTTTACAAGCAAAATATGTAGTTATTTTATAACCCTTTTTTAATTAATTTAATTATTTAATTAATTCATAGATCAGTGACATTTTTTGTGATTGTATAAATTCCTTTAATTAATTTACTATCGTAGCTATTATTTATGTTTTATTAACGTTTTTACCAATACTAATCGTCATTCCAAAATAAATTAATTCTATGTAATAATATTATCATTATATTAGCAGCAATGATAAAAAAAAAAAAAAAATATTAGGAAAAAAAAACATGACATAAAAAACCCTTACTTTACCTTTGTTTTATTTTTATTTCGCAGCGGTTTTTACCGTATCTCCACTTCTGATGTAAGATAGTAACCAGGGTTCTAGGGTTATTCGAAAATAAAAACGTAGATCACTTCAGCAAGGCGAGTATAATTATCCTTCAACTTCGTAATTACAAGTGGCAAATCTGCCCATTTACAATGCTTTTATACCATCACTGCTTAGACCAATTACAATCCTAAAATTACTTATTACCATTTTATAACTGTTTTAAAATATACAATGTATTTTATTAATTCGTTTTCATATTTCAATGAACATATTCTTATACAAAACAATTGTTAAGTATAATCTAGAATAACTTCCGTCTATTGCGAAAATACATCACCAAATTATCTTGAGTTGACAACATCCGGTGACAGTTGTAAATTTGCAAGCATCTTTGACAGTTAACAGTGTTGCGTTTGGTAAACAATTCGAATAGTTAGTGATTAGTTGATAAGTTAATCTTAAAGGTAATGTTAATAATTATTTAATAATCTTACACTTGTAAAAACAGCTTTGGTGACCGTTTATTCCATTACGAGTATGCAATTCGGAACGCTTTTTAGACCTTAAAATAATTAGACTTATATCTTCTTATCCTGAGGAGTTGAAATTGCACGTTTGGCTCCAGAGAGGGAACTTCTTAAAGATAAACAGCATAGTCACAAAAAATATTGCTTCAGTACATTGTCAAAAAAAATGAATTTATTTTTAAAACCTAACGTTTTTATCTAAACTATGATAATATTTGAGTACACAAAATTGTATTTTTAGATTAGATTTTTCAGAGAGTTACAAAATTACTTCTATGGATTTTTACTTGGGGCCAATTGCCAGAGAAGTCCGCTTAAACCACTACCAGTACCCAGTCTTATTACATCACTTATCCACCTGTTTATTTTCAACAATAACAACTAAAGTAGATACAACTTACCAGTAAATGGTACGTCATTACTCTGTAAGTAGTAAGGCTTGTCCCTTTCACTAGGAAGCCATTAATCATACATTATAACCAGTCCACGATCAATAGCTATCAACATCGATAGCTCGCCTGTCTGTATGTCACCTTGCATCACATGCTGTAAGCCTTGTAACTACGTACGGATTTAGTGAACTGTCCTACTAAACGCCATCAAAAACATAACTTGTAAAAAAAACCAAGTCTCGCAACTTAGTTCTTCTATCGTAAAAATTTTTGAGATGCATGTAATACCAAGTCCGTTAATTTATTCAGTCCCTACTTAAGGGTCCTTCTGTCTTAAGTTATTACGTAATTAGCTAACCTAACAACATCTTAAAGTGGCCATATCAATATTAAAAATCTTTTATGTTCTAAATAAATAGATTGACTTGGATATCGCATGAAAACGCAATGTATCTAACAAGTAATACATACTACATATTAAATTCGACTGTTTTGTGCGATAGCCAAGTCAATCTATTTATTTTAACTCGCCTGTCTGTATGTCACCTTGCATCACATGCTGTAAGCCTTGTAACTACGTACGGATTTAGTGAACTGTCCTACTAAATACGGTAAGCGGGAGACAATTAATAATGTTTTTTTCGACACAAACGTATTAGGTAAAGAGTTCAGTGGAGCTGAATAAAATCAAATCAGTTTTTATTGTGCATGAACTTACACTTTAACTCGTGATTTTTAATAAACTATGAATCAATTAAAATGGTGGTAGGTATGTCGTGTATTAATATTATATACTTACCTCAAATTAAACTTAATAAGTATCTATTACCTTTTGTCCTTTAGATATCCCACGGGATTAGTTAGTTCGATTTTTCTATACTATCTTAAAAAACTCATGTCCATAACTCATTCACTAAATTCGATCACAGGCAGACAAAGCCAGGTAAATTATTTACCTTCTGATAAATTAGTAAGACATCGAATTATTTTCTGATTGACTAAGACATAGTTATCGATATGATTAAGATTGTATTATTTATGTTCGCAATTCACTATTTACTTTTCAATTGGAGGTCATTGGATAAGTAATCAATAAACTATAGATACCTGTTAGATTATCTAACAATATTTCGCCAAATTGAGCATCGACTCCGTGGCGCAACGGTAGCGCGTCTGACTCCAGATCAGAAGGTTGCGTGTTCAAATCACGTCGGGGTCAAAATATTTATTTTTAAATTTTACTATTTTCTTTTATTAACACCATAAAAATAACGTACTATTTAACTAACTAAACAAGTATTTCTTATTATAAATAACAGATGCATAATAATTTAATAAAATATTTTAGTTAGAGTATTAAAATATTTTTATTTTTATTTCTGTTTTCTCAAATCACTTTGGCCGTTACTTACGGCTATTAGGCTTTAATCAATAATAGGGAGTCGAAGCCACTAGGCAATAAATTCACCGCCTAAAACCTTATTTAGAGGCACGATAGTGTCCCTGCCAAGACCAGAGGTACAATCTTAACTTTTTTTTTCAATTTTTGTACTGGGTACACAATCTATACCGCAACGAACAGCAATAAGTTAAATGTCTACGGTAGAGAGCCCAGCTTTCAACCGGAGGCATTAGGTTACAATACGGTACGTTGTTCATCATAACTTTACTTGGTCTAAAGGATGAATAAAATGGAATCCTTACAATCCAATTTTCTTTAAATGTTTTTTAAATAGCCGACAAACGACGACTGTAACGTGGCTGACGTTATAGATACTATTACTTCTTCTGTGGTTATGCTAATTAAAATCACTGTTGGAAATGGACTTTGCATTGGCTTTGACTCACATCCATATGAGAAGACGAGATCTCAGTAGATAGAGAGACAGTTATGTGTTGTGACTTGTGATGATAATTAATTCCTCCTTAATAACTTAGCTTATGACATTTCCACAATACGCACGATCCAACCACAATGTAGCGCTACTATTATGGCGCATTGATTCAATAACAATGGCCATTGATTGATTTATGACGTCACTATCCGTTGTCTAGCCATTACCTCTCTAATTGCGATATAATTCATGTCCAATAATCTTGTCATAGTAATGTCATGTCTGATTGTAATACTGTTAATAGTAGGTAAATTAACATATAAGTAAAATTATTTCTTTTACATTTATACTGTGTATGTATATATGTATGTATTTTTATGAGTTATGATATGTATTATAATTTTACAGTTTATTACGAACTTATTTAAGACTGCACCGACATATACATATGCACAAATTAATGACACAAAATTAATTAATAACGAAATCTACACTTCCACCATTATGAAAGGGTGCAAAATATGTTACAACATATTATATTATATGTAAAAATTTTAAAACATTATTTCAACAAAATTTCCACATATTGACGTTCATTAAATTAATGTTCAAGTAAAAAAATATTTTTGAAAATTTTTGACCCCGACGTGATTTGAACACGCAACCTTCTGATCTGGAGTCAGACGCGCTACCGTTGCGCCACGGAGTCGTTGCATGTAAATACAAAATTATATAGTGTCATACATAATTAAAGTAACGCGATAATGTTATCAGGGTCAACGTTCTATATCGCAAAAAATATCTATTATAGGTATAAGATTTTTCTGTAACTACCAATATAGTGCTATTTGATGCCACAAATATCCTCTCGATATCTAATGACGTAAGCGCCATTAATTTTTTTCACCGGAAGTAGTGGTATTATCGAAACATAATATGAACTTTTGTTTACTATACACATATTAGTAAAATATAATTTGTAACTGATTACATAATTTATAAATTTTGGAAAAGCTAATTAATATAAAATTTTCAACAAATATACTATAATAAAATTTACTAGAAGTTTTTGCAATTATTATATTATACTATCAAGCTATGCAATGGTTTCAGCAAATATCTGTCATGAGCAGTTCTGTTATCAGTAGAAGAACCAAGAAGCAACTTACAAAGAAGAAGTTACCACGGAGAAGTTACCAATTATTTTATATTGCGAATATATAGATGATTAAATATTTCTCCACGGTGCTATGGGGACTTTTACTCCTTTAAATACTAGTACAAACTCATATCATACTTCATCCCATGTTTTTTAACGATGGATGAAAAATAGTATTATAGAGAATGGATAGAATAAGAAATAAGCATACTGGAGAAAATTGAAAAGTGTGAGAGATATGAAAGATAAGGGAGTTAATGTAACGAAGATAAATAGTATTGAATGAAACAAAATAACATGTTTCACCACCTCAAAAAACCTGAAATTGGAATTAAAACATAAAATAGATGGGTAAAAAGAAGATGATAAATTAAAGCTAGAGCTATATACATAGTTTCAAAGCGAATATTTGTAAGTGCAGACAGACCAGTACTAATCAATGAAGATACATATGTAAAATTATCTGAATTATGTTTCAGCTATTTGCCTTATTAAGATGCGCATAAAGCGGCCATAGTGATCGTAAAATGGCTATCGCGACAACAATACCGCGCATATCTAAGATCGAAATTTAAATTTCTTTTCGAATATAACAGCGAAACGTATGCGCAAAATGGAAACGATGTCCCGGTTGATCTTGTTTACTGGTGACGATTAGTAGGTTCTGTAATCGTGTCGTGCAGTCGTCAAATCCATAACAGGCATTCAGCATTTAAAAGTAAGAGATAGTAAGAAAATATTTTAAATTGCTTGTAACTGCTTGTAATTGTAACAGTAATTTTATGGTAACTTGTAACTTTTCTCTTTCAATAAAATAGAATGTAAAGTTTATCAATCAGTTTCAGGTTGGACAAGATGTTATAGGATTTTAAATATATTTTAGTTTTTTATAATAAAAGACAGTGTCGAATACCCGTGGCTACTATGTCATGATATGGGGTGGCTGCCAGCCTTGGATATTAGTAACATCAAAAGGCATCACCGATGCGATAGCTAGTGGGAGTAACAAAAGTATGTGTTAGCAGTTTAGCTGGCAGTGGGAGTTTGACACCGCTATCGAAAAACGTATCGAAAGTGAAGTAAGTAAAGTAAGGAAGGTGGTAGCCAAGCGGGTAAAATATCCTACTACTAAATTATTTAACTTAATCCGAATCATTTAATTTGTAATATCGCAAGAAAGTCGTAGCGTCTAAAAATCTTGTAACGTCTCGGCAATTTTTGATATTAAAATCTTCAATAATACCTAATGGATGTCTCCGAGATCGGCTGAAGTGCTCGTATTGAGTGCACCCTTCACAATTCATTTTTTTAATACCCCCTTTGTATTCAAGTCTTTTGTCTCATTGGAGTATTTGATGCCCCTCCTCGCTCTAGTGTCATCATTATGTAATTTTTCAGAACAAAATTGATATTGCAACGTCTTGTTCAATGGTTTACACTTTTGTGTTTAAAGATGATGTGATATCAGTATTGTTTGATGTATCCAAGTTTCGTTGAAGTGATGATTTCTATTTTCTTGAGTAAAATTAGACTTGGACAGTTCTTTATGGCAAACTTAGTGTGGCGTACTCGGTAGTTGGATGAATAAATAGTGCCAAAAAATCATTATATGCAGTTCGAATAAATAGTAGCTTGGAAGAAATCTGTTCAGAAGTAAACATATTAAACAATAAAACAATTTTATAATAAAATAGTAAAATATAAAATAAATACAGAAAAATCAAAGCATCAATATGTAGGAATATTTTGATTTACCACATACAATAAAATATATGCATAATTACCCACAAAATACTTATGGACTATTCATCATATTACAATTGAACCATTTTCCTCTATAAACGGATCCATAAAAAGCAACCATGGTCCTAATAGGGAAGAAGAGCTCATACCTACATCACTATTCATTACGACACCATAAACAACGGGGCACCATTATTAGAAAATAAAGAACCACTTTATTGGGAACGCCAAGCCGAATCCAATATGATGGTCGTAAACAAATTATTCGTAAAACCAGTACTTTGTCGTCAACCCTCGAATGCGGCTATAAAAATATACGCCAAAACATCCCCACACGCCAAAAATGTCCGACCGTAATAAAGAAACGCGATAAACTGGGCAAAAAAATGGTCGACATGAATTCATTGGTATGACATTTGGGGTTTCGCCGAATGGTCACGGTTATAGCTCAGAAATTTTCCTCTAGACATATTTCCTGCTTATAGTTTTATGGCATCGGCCCCCATCTTTTATTGGTGGCCGGGAATCTTGTCAATCCTATTACATTTGGCAGTTTGCTCCTCCGAACGTTTTTTAGGGTTATGACAAAATATTGAATATCAAATCGAATCGTTGCTGCCTAAAATATCTATGGCTCCTTAAACGTCTTATAAAAAATATCTCAAACAAATGAAATAGTAACTTCACGAGGAGAACTATAGAGTGTACCTGGTCTACATCTTTCTTTGGTGGTAAGCTTAAAACAGCGACCTCAAAGAGGAGAGACTTGGTATAATACCTCGCCTGTTGATTATTATTTGACTAAGCTATACTAGCTGAACAAATTCAAGGAAAGATCCCCCGTACGCTTCGTTACTTTAAGATACTGTAATAAATGCATTTTTCTATAAAGAATTAAATTCCCGCTCTAGCTTTGCTCAGGAATATTTTTTTTACTCATACAAAAATTCCGTGAATGTTAGTCATTTTTACATATTTCTTGTTTACTCCATGTGGTAATTTTGATTCAGGTTGGTTTACTCAACTCTATGAATAACAAAGATGTTGAATGAAGAGGGAAAGGTTGAAGAATACCTGGTTCTACTATTTCCGCGTATGGGTGTTGGGTTCGTGCATGCTTTCCATTCTTGCAGTATACTGTATACTTCATGTGATGCTACTTGTTGAATTTTTAACATTTTCCACTCACTACACGAGGTCACAAAATTGTTCAGTTTTTGTCGTATTATCTGCAACTAAATCGTAAGGAACAGTTTGATCTGACGACGAAGCTGACTTTTTACATTAATAAGGTATAGGGTATTGGATGGCAGGTGTAGGTAAGGAGGATAGGAAAGTCTAGAAATTAATTAATAATCACATATTATGATATTACAGCAAATATTTTGTGAAACTTTTATTTTCAGCCAAATTTTTTCTATGTTTAATTTATTTTTTGTGCATAATTTTGGTGATTTCTGATTGATCTTGATATTTATGCAGTATCAATGATATCAGTTTTTGTCAACTCCGCACAAAGTTACAAACAAAAAAGTCTGAAACAATAAAAAACTGAAACAATAGGTTTTGGATTTGTGAAAACCCAATCCATAGAACAATCGAACGATTTAAAGTTCAAACCAAACATTCCTTTTTCCTTCAATCTACCATCAAGAAGATTAACAGGTTATTACAATAAAGAGAAGTATATTTAGATGGTTTAAGAACAGGCATTAAGATGATATTTACTTTGTCACAACGTAGTAAAGGTAGACATAGGGTAGGGTATATAGGACAAAGCGACAAATCCTCGATTTATCCGGCCGTTTCTATGCGCGGTGCAGTTAGACCGACCGATATGTTTTGTCGCTCCGCTCCGTGGTCACGAAGCTCTCGGACACGCGGCACACGGAGCTACGAATGTTCTTGCAGGTGATAGGTACTACCTGATCTAATATAAACCTTATCTTGGGAGAAGCTTGGTTCTAAGAGGACGAAATCTACATTAAAAGCTGATTCCAAGTCATTAACAGGTAGATACATGAATAACTGAAAGTTCTCATAGTTTTAATGGTATATGAAACTCTAAAATATCGGCAGCATGGTGCTATGATTATAAAAATAATTGTTTCCTTGAGAATGAAAGGGGTTTGAACATTTTTGTATGGAACCTGGCATACCTACACATTTTGAAAAAACGTCCTTTCAGCGGCCAGCGATGAAACATGTATTGTATTGTATTCAATCGACGGAGTAAGTGTCATCGCTGGCCGCCTAAACGTAGTTTTTTCAAAATGGCGGTAGGTACTTGTAGGTATGTCAACTAGGTTCAATGCCCTTTGTATATTTTCAGTGATGCCTTTGGTCTTGCTGATGTCAATGGGCGATGATAGCCACTTATCATCAGCTGAATCGTCATTTCGTCAGCTATTTCCATAACAAAGTCAACAAACAAAATCCATACCGCATCCAAGGTAGGCAGTGTTTCGTTGCAGCGCGTCGGGCATGCGGTTCCCCGAAATTTAGATGTCACGAGTGCGACGCTTTCTGCTAATGTGCGCCGTACGCAATAGTTGTTTGTTACTGACTGGATGCGGTGGACAAGATTGAAGATAGCGCACGAATGTACGGTCTTCCTGCCTGTGTGCCGGTAATGGCTTTAGTGTTTAAATCTTCCGCTTGGATTCTAAATGCCTAATTGTTCGGTGTTTGGTGGTCTGGATCAACGTTCCAGTTTAGATTTGATTGCATTTGAATCCTAAATGGTTTGTGTGATTATTAATCTTACGTGTTGAAAGAGGTTGTATAGTTTTGAAGGTGTTATTACAGGAATACAAATATTTATCTTTTATATTTGCTTGAGAGTTGTATTGGTTTTGTACAAGTAGCATCTCGAATTCTGCATGATATAAACAATGTCCAACATTCTTAAAATTCTTTATTTGTAAGTCTGCATCGTATCTGACTGGTTTTGATACAAATCGTCTTTAAATTTTCAGTTAATCTGAAAATCCTCTTTTTCTCAGAGTACATCTAAAATTTAATATTTAATGGTATCTGATAGTCTTTTTCAATTTTTTCATGAAATTAATTTTAAGTAGGTTCATTTGTCGCCTCACATTTAGTCTTTAAAACATATACCTGAATTATTACCGCTAACAGGAAAATTTCTTACCTAAGATTTCTTTTTCAAATGGAACAACTTTAAGACAAACTAAAAATCAAAACAACTAGTTCATGGCTGGCTTGCTTAAACCAATTTATGGCCCACTACTGGTCACGTGTCTCTCCTCTTGAGGAGGCCTAGAGATTACTCCACCACGCTGCTCCAGTGCGGATTGGACCCTTTTAGAGTTAGTGGCCCACTCGACTGTCGGAAGTTTCCAAACCGCCCGAGGGCCTCCGACATGGCTTAAAGACTGTTATCTTATGATAACAACCGGGAGCGACGGTTTTACGTGCCCTCCAAAACACGGAAATGCTCAAGAATTTTTGCCACTAGCGGTCACCCATCCAACTACCGACCGCGCCCGCTGTTGCTTAACTTTGTCGATCACTTAGGATCGACGCAAGTCACCGGGCTATGAGCGCTTCATAATCAGAACTAGTTCATAATTAAATGAAACTCCATAATTACTCAGTACAAGTAACACCTCATCGCAAACGAACGTATAGAATCACATGATTAATACTATCGCATTACGAAATGGGGTGCGCAATTACAAATTCCAATGCCGAATTCATCATAGGGCGCCGTCACACGAAATCACCGCACGTAGCCGCGACAAAGCTTACAAATGACGTGTGATCAACCAGCCACACTTGTTATTCAATAACCGCCTTTGCCTACATGTATCAATTTATCACGGATTCAATAAAGGTGAAACTATATATCAGAGTTATAGAGCTTGGATGTCGTGTTTCGCAACATCGCAAGCGAACTTCAGTGACAGCGAAATGTCAGCCTAAAGTCTAGATTTGCAGAGATGAAATTAGAATGCGATTTTCACTCGATCATGAGACAGTTTGGTTAGAAGAAGAAGGCTGCATATTGACGTCATCCGAAAGGGGCCCGCAGTCGAATGCAAAATGGTTGAACCATGGATTTGGCATATGTTATAGGGTAACTATTGCTCTGACACACGGATAGTTATTGGATAAGAATTAAAAAGTGTGTTGAAAATATTTAACTAATTTAAGATTTATTCAGACGATTTAATCACCACGACGTTATAGACCACAACTATAATGATTTGAACCATCTATTTAGTTAAAAATACTGATTAGATAGATAGGCAAATGAAGAATTAATTTTGGAGACCTCATAAACTAAGTATAATAATATGTAACTAATAGCCAGTGTTTCCAGTATAATACCTCTGTGATAGTGCGTTCTGAAGTAAAAATTCAATCCAGAAGATAGGTTAAAAAAGTTTACCACGATGGACGAATATAGGCGAAATTAAACTAGGCGATATTGAGCCCACTGACATCTAACATAATAGAGCCTCGTCTCCTGTTCAGAAGCAGCAAAAGCAGCAAAGTGAAGCAAGATCCACATCTTTGCTGAGAGCTTCATGTATTAGAAATATTTCTAGAATTACCGTAAGAGGAAGGGTTTTTCCACACTTGTCACAGAAGACATAAAAGTGTATAATTGTAATGGTGTATTTTTAGTGACAGCGTCCTTCTTTGAATATTGGTTTTCATTTATTCCACGTCATCTATCTCTGATTCACCCGATTAGGCAATCAAACATTACTTTATTCTAATTTATGTGTATATTTTTTCTAAATTATATGTCCAGTAAATCTACCCTTGGTTAAGGTTCTTCAGATCTCATAGCCAATAAATAGACGCGACGATGGAGTTTATTATTTCCAATACATTCTAAACGGCCGTGAGTCACATACTAATCTATATGTCTTAGCCGATTCGGACAGCTGTATTTCATATCGGAACTGGCAACATGAAACTAATTGCAGGGGCGTTCGGACTGCGACAATCCAGTTGTCTAGGTGGACGTTTGGTGGCGGACGGTGATTGTTTTGTTTACACCATTTCAACTGTTCATGAATTCTGACATCAACATATAACCGTAGGTCCTAAAGTTCCGAAAAAACTGGGTGCGTTCACGTGGACTTGTTCCTACAAGACCTATTTTTAATGTATAAAAGCCTAAATTCTTGTAAGTATGTCTATCAAACGGGTTGTTAAGTAATATTTCATAAGCAACAAAAAATAGTACAGAACTTACTTTCAAGTGGTAATAAAATAATTAAATCTGTCACAAAACATGTTCAGGCCGGGAACCGAACCTTATCACCTACACCGCGATCGGATCGTCAAATGGATTTGTTCCGTAGAAATCAAAAATTAAAAAAAGGCATTATGATAGGGATTTGTGAGAAACACCGTATCAGGCACCCAGCTGTGGGGAGTATCGGGGGACGCCGCTGAAAATTGACATTTAGGGATCCGTGGTCAGATATTCGATGACGTGAAACCTCTTTACATTATAATATCGAGAACTATTACAATTTCAGAGCTTATACAGGGTTATTTGTAACTCGACGTATTCCTGGCGGGAGCTGATGAAGGAGCCAAAATGCAATATATTTGATGTTCATTTGTATGAGCAAAAAAAAAATCTTGCTACTAACTTTTTTCGTTATTTACCCGGATCCGCATTTAGGTACAAATTGAAAAAAAATACGTATGGTATGGTTATTATTTAAAATAATTTTTCTAACTAACACTTCAATAAAGCCCACCCTACCTTATTAAGATGAAAATTCCTTCAGAATGAAAAACTACGAGCTACAACAAAAACAAAATTATTTTAAAAATACATGTTACGTGACAAAATATGTTGTCTAGTTCAAAAAATTACCATGACACTAGGCTTACAAGTTATTAAAAAAACTTGCTCATTTAATCAGCTTTTTAAAAAGGTATTAATGTTAATCCAAAAACATGTAATTCTTAACAAGGACATGACATTATTGGTATGCTTATTAAGAAAGCTTTCATTTCGCAATTGTCCTAAATTCGTCACAAATTCTATGTATTTTCCAAACCAATAAATACCTCATAAAAATACACACATATTGTGAGAATCCCGACACAAAACCAGTTCACGCTTAACCTTGTTTTTTTAACCAAAAAACAGTTTTGCGATGCGACCTGTGTTTATCCGCTGTCGTCTGTCAATCACACCTCCCCGCCCCGATCCACTGCGGCCCATCGTGGCTCGATTTTATGAGAAAATGTGATTTTATTAACGATTCTAATATAGAAATTAGAATTTAAATGGTCTTTGAAAGTTTGAAACTTTGATTGTAGTGTTTGAAATCAAATAAAATTTAATGGTAGAATAAACTGATATAACATAGATTTCGAATATAAATTTATAGGTAAGTAGGTGTTGAATTAATTTATAGATAGGTAGGTATGTTTAGAGTATTTTATTATGATGTAGGGCATTAAAGATTCAAAGAATTTGTCCTGTATATAATATTAGTAATTCAGATTATAAAAAAGGTGAGGAGGAAAAGTATAAACTTGTGTTATTTTGTTATTAGATTCGAAGCAGAAAAACATACCAAAAAAAATGTTGCCACCAGCGTTTCATACTGACTTTGGCATTGATGACTCAGTATGGAGAAATCTTTACATATTATGATCGCTATTTTAGCAAGGTCTTCATGAAGCACATTATTTTATCCTCGCCGTGTTGGGGCCACATTTGTTACTCAGTGCAATATCTACCGAAGTGTCAGTACTCACCTGAACCAGCAAACATTAGTGATCAGTGAGACGAGATCACGATCACAAACTTTCTCTCGGAACCAGACGCTCCCTCACAAACATACCACACAGACACTACAAGCGTCGGTGACGAGGTCCCGTTTTTCCCACGGCCGCTACAAGACCCACAAGCCTTTCCCGCGAAAAAGGCAAGCTTGAAGCGATGTCCTCCACCTAACGATGAATAAAGCCGAGGTCAGAAGCTTACAGAGTGTGCCCTTCGGATGCTCGCTACCTATTTCTCGCAGAGGATGAACTAGTTCTTCTTCTTTGCAAAAATGTACAACCTGGCGGTGCCTTTCCAAGCTCGCGTCTCTGTTAGCGTAAAGCTGTAGGTAGATGCCAACAGCAACCATCCTGGATACGAAAATAAAAAGATCTGTGTTATGCAAAGAACTTAGCTTTTATCGTTGCTGATACAGCAGCGTTTGTTTTAAATTTATTTTTGAGTCTTGATTTTAGCCTTCTCGTAAGAGAAGGTTTCTAGTATAAACTAGCAGCCGCATAGAATTTGTTGCCATCTTCCAAAAGAATATTCAGTCAAGTGGAATGACCACGAAAAGTCCTTGATTCCGATCATGAACTATATTTATTAACTCGATCAATAACATACGTTCTACACAAGCTGTAACTATTTACACCCTGTCATAATTATATTTAAAAATATGATTTCAAAATGAAACAAATAAATATAAATTAAACATCACGTTAAATCGATTTCAAAATTATAAAACCTTTCAATTCAAAACTCGAACATTCGAATTTGAAACATTGCAAAAAGCGTCTATTACTAGATCACTCAAATCAAAAGCGTGGTAAGATCCCACTTCACAATTTTTTTGGCAACATTTTTACTATCTAGCTGAAGGCTGCAACCAAAACTGCACTGTGTGGAAAGGAAAATAGGTTGGTTATTCTTTGAGAACGTGATGTTTGTTTCTTTTTTCTGGTTGAGTTCAAACCGCCCAATAGTTGAAAGACAGCAATTGACAGAGGTTCATCTTAGCGGGTTGTTGTTTGACCCGTGTTTCTCTTTTTTATAATGGAGTTAGTTCGAACGCGGCGATGTGTGAAACCGTGGAAGCCGATGGGGTGCACGAGTACCTACTGACTGTTGTGTCAATCAATGTAACACATATTATGTGTATGGATGGGAATAGATTTAGTTTAAATAACATAATCATTTCTAAATTGAAACAATGTGCTTTATGGAACACTTGTAATGAACACAGGTAATAAACACAGTCATTAACATAATTAAGAAAAACCTTTTCAGGATATTTCACAATATTCAAACTTCTCATGTTCTTCATCTTCTGGTTCAAAGAGCTTCGATTGATACGTGTCACGTCTAACATGGGAAGTTTCCTTACCGCCTGGATCACACTCTACAACGTTGCTCCAAAACGGATTGACGTTTTACTTAATGTCAAAAGTTGTAGGACGTTCTTTCTCTAATTTACCAACGTTATGGCTTAATGCATGTTTTTTATGTTAACTGCAAAACAAAGAATCTATAAGGTAAACGCGCCTATTACCGCCAGTTTAAGCCGACTTTGGATGAACTTCAGAAAATTAGATATATGCTGTTATGCTAGAAAAGGTGTTTTAATTTATTCTTTAACATGATTAAATATCCTATGATATTCAGTACGTAAATTCAGTATTAAATCACACAATATACAATAAATAATAATTGAATCTAAAATAGCGATTGCTTCTATTACCGACGCATGGATGATGTTTGTTTCTAATACCGTTTTTTATGTTTCTATTACCGACCACTAAACTAGTATAAAATTAAAAAGCTGCCTGCCATCAAAAAAGGTATCATGATATTATACATACCTTTTTGAAATCCTTATGCTGAGCTGTTTAGTTTGATACCCATATTGCATTATTCGATTTATTTTTATTTTTTGATACTTCAAACAGTGACATCTCACAGCCACCATTTTTTTAATGTCACTTATTTAAGAATACTTGGGTTATTAAAACGAATCTAACGATATCTTAATTGTATTATTTGGCCCAGCCGTTTGGAAGATACGAAGTAATAAAAATATTACAGACATACATAATATACTCAGATGATCACTTCGGTGCAATGGCCGGCGCGCTCCCCGGACCTCACACCGATGGATTTCTATTTGTGGGGGGAGGTTAAAAATGTTGTGTATGCTACGGAGTATTCGAACAGAGATGAATTAAAATTAAGAATAGTGACTGCTTTTGATAAAGTTCGAAGTGAAGTGTTCTTGTGCTAAACCGCGTAAAGGACAATTTGTGCAAACGTGCTGAACTCTGCATCACTCGAGGAGGTGAGCATTTTGGACATCTGTTAAGGCTTGTGTAAATAATAAAATCAATACGTAAAACTTCAATTATTGTAAATAAACCCCAATTTAATCATTGTAAATAGGTATGATTCCCCCGTGTGGTGCCGGGTCCACTTTGTAGAATAGCACCACTCCTACTTCTTCCTGGAATGTCGTAAAAGGCGACTTATAGATATTCCAGGAGGCAGCAGTGTCTCCCTGCGGACTAAGAACATCTACTGCGGTCACCACCACGCACTGGCCAAGCGTGGTGACTACCGGCTACAACCCCCTTATGGTAGCCACACCTAAGCCTCGGCCCCCAGTCTAGGGCAGCCCCGCTATTCCTAGTTACGGTAGCGGCTATGGTAACGGCGGGGCAGGTGGTGTTAAGAATCGCCGGCAGAGATCGGGCTACTAATCTCAAAAACGACTTCTGCACATGGCAACATATAACACCAGGACACTGAGGACCAACGACAAGGTGAAAGAGCTGGAAGAGGAGATAGACAAGTTAAACTGGAGTATTGTGGGTTTATCTGAAGTCCGAAGAGAGGGGGAGGATACGATAATACTCAAATCCGGAAACTTGTTCTATCACTGGGAGGGCGAATATCTGTCCCAAGGTGGTGTCAGGTTTCTCGTTCACAAGTCCCTCGTCAACAACATTGTGCAAGTTGGGAGCGTGTCGTCCAGGGTAGCGTACCTTACACTCAGAATATCCAAACGGTATTCGTTGAAGGTTGTACAGGTATATGCGCCGACCTCAACACATCCTGACAATGAGGTTGAGGTTATGTATGAGGACATAAGCAGAGCCATATATACCTCTAAAGCTGATTTCAATGTTGTGATGGGGGACTTCAAACGCGAGACTGGGCATGCAAAGCGGCGCCGAGATGAAAGTGGGTCCCTACGGTCCTACACATTGGACGACGGAACCACCGAGGACACTTGCTGGCTAACTTTTTGGAGAAGGAAGGTCTCTTCATGATGAACTCCGTCTTCAGAAAGAAGCCGCAATGCAAGTGATAGTTCCACGAAAAGCGAGATAGACTTCATTCTGGCAGACAAACGGCACATATTTAATGATGTCTCTGTGATCAGCAGGTTTAAACCGGAAGCGATTACCGACTTGTAAGAGGCACATTAAATATCGACCTGAAGCTGGAACGGTCACGCCTGATGAAGTCTACGCTTCGCCCAACACCTAACCAAATCCAGGGATCCGAAAACTTTCAACTTGAGCTGCAAAACCGTTTTGCGTACCGAGAATCGTGCACGTCAGTGGATGAGTATAACACCAGGATGGTAACAACTGTCCACGAGGTAGGGTCGAAGTATTTCAAGACCCACCCTAGTGGTAGATCTCAGGTTCTCTCAGAACAAACTCTCGGTCTTATGAGGGATCGACGAGAACTATGTGTGCAGTCTCCAACCTCTATGAGGGAATACCGACGGCTCAATGAACAGATTTCCAAGTGCAGGCGACGCGATTTGCGAAAACACAACGCAAATCGTGTAAAAAGTACTACTGAGCGAAACCAGGGCTCAAAAGTGTTCGCCAGGGATCTGTCTATTGGGCAAAGTCAGCTTACAAGGTTGAGTCCGGCACCATGGTGTCGTCGAAACCCGAAGTTCTGAGGGAGACTGAGAGATACTACGGACGGTTGTATGCCTCCTCTCAAGCTCCACCTCCTCGCGAGGAGAGCGACAAGCGAGCTAAACTGACCCGACGCTACACCGAAGATATCCTGGTCGTCAGCCTGTATGAGATTAGAAAGGCTCTCAAACAGCTTAAAAACAACAAGGCACTGGGAGACGATGGAATCACAACCGAGCTTCTGAGAGTTGGAGGGAAACCCACGACGGGCACACCTCGAGGGTGTGCTGTGCCATGTCCTCCGCCGCGCCACAATCATGGCACGACGGGCTTTCCTCCCTCCCGATCCGGTGAAGGTACGACCCGAAACACCCGTGCCCGGACAGCATCTGCACCAACCGGAAGGTGAGGAAACCATGCGGTCTTTCGAGCCAATCCTGCAGGACCGGCCCGAGCGCATCGAGGGTTCGACGGCCGAAAACTGCGGAGGCAAGATCCGCTATCCAATGACGGACGACGGCATCCCTCGCCTCCTGCCAAACAGTCTCACGTACTTTAGGGGCAGGGTGCTCCCCGAGTGCTCTTCGCCCCGCCGTCCATTCGTAGACTCTGGCTAGCACCAATGCCTCGAGCTCCCAAGGAGGGGTGCCAGCCAGAGCGCATGCTGCTACGAAGCTTATAGAGCGGTAAGCCCGCACCACCCTTTGCGCAATGGCCCTCTAGGGCGCCCGCAAGGCTGTAGCATTCTCCCTTCTTTGAAGGGAGTCTGCCCAGATAGGCGCCCCGTACAGGGCCATGTTCTTCGGGATGCCGGCGTACAGCCGCCGGCATCACCCGTCTGGCCCTCCCGTGTTAGGCATCAGCCATGAGAGGGCCCCACGAATACAATACCTAGGACAAGTGATTCAGATGGGTAAGTCCAACTTCGAGAAAGAAGTCACTCGTAGAATCCAACTCGGATGGGCTGCGTTTGGGAAACTGCGTCATATCGATAGGTACTCGAGCATTGTGTGTTGCCAGTGATGACATATGGATCCGAGACATGGTGCTATACTATTGGCCTAATCCACAAGCTCAAAGTAGCGCAGCAGGCTATGGAGAGGGCTATGCTCGGTATTTCTTTACGTGATCGCATCAGAAATGAGGAGATCCGTAGACGAACAAGGGTAACCGACATAGCTCAAAGAATTAGCCGACTGAAGTGGCAATGGGCTGGCCTCATAGTGCGAAGGACCGATTACAATAAGAGATTTTTATAAATGAGACCGTATGGGTCGGTAATAGAATTAAGTATGAAGATTACTTTATTCTATTAGCGACAGCAAAAATAAACAATAACTGGCTAAAATTTCTGCTTTAATGCAAACGTGGTTTGATGGATGTCATTGCTATGATTATTTTTCGGTATCAAAAAGTTTCTTAGTTTTGATATGAGATATTATTCAAAATACATTGCCATACATTACTAAAAATTATTGCTTACGTCGAATCTTGTTTAAAAGAAAATGAATGAGACAAAATGTATGGCGTTAATTGATCAAATTATGTAATATACTCTTAAGAATGAAACAAGTTACAAGAAACATCGAAAATAACGTATTAAAAGAAATAAAATCTAAAATACTAACTGTTGTAAAACATCTAACAACGCCATGAGGCGGTATTAGAAGCAACTTATGAATATTAAGTTTCTATTACCGCTTTAAGGTAAAATTCGAATTAAACCACAAAAAATAGTCAGAACGGTAATATTAGATGTGAATCTAGAAAACCAATATATTATTTATTATATTTACACATTTGCCTGCAGGTATACACATTTTATTTAAGTTAATTTATCTTAAGTAATAATTATGTTTACTTACGTAGCCGGGAGCGCAACACTATGAGACGGGCGTCCGTTGCGGGCGCGTCTCAGTTATTATCGAATTATTCGGTTTGCTGATTATTTACGCACACAAACTCTATTATTTTTGTTTCTCAATATACATACCTAAAATATTTTTAGGCTACAACTTTCATGAAATGTATAGTATGCCTTAAAATAGTGACTAAAAAAACTGTCGGTATTGGAAGCAGATTTTGGGGTGGCGTTATTGGGCACGTTTACGTTACATTAACTTTTACCATTACAAAACTGTAAATATCCTGACAAGTCTTGATCAATACAAAAGTCATCCTGCACTGAAAGCACTTATTTCAAGTCACATAATGTGATTAATAATTTGTTTCCTTCGTACGCCACTTCCATCAAAATAAAAAAAAATATTTCCTCATGTGAATCGATACTCCATATTCACACAGCGTCATACATGTTTCACAATGTTCTAACTTATTCAAAGCTCACGATACGAGATCTTTCACGTGTTTTATTTGCTCATCGAGTTGCGATACCATGGGGTAAGTTTAAGTCATTAGCGTTAAGCGGGATTCTCTGGCATTATATTTTCTTGTCATATTTCCTTACCGTTTCTTTAATTTCTAACTGATTAGCTATATAAGTTATCACTGACATGATAAGTACAAATATTTTCGATAATTTTAAAATAATTATATTTTTTTCAATAATATATTTATACCTCTTTTCAAAATTTGAATTACTTGTATCATTCAATACGTTGTCACAAAAAGATAGCTAGCTTCATAACATAACCACCCCTAGCATATTTAAAATTATTTATCTGAATTTATTTATGTTTTATTTTTGAGTATATTATATACACAATTTTTGTTATTTTATTGCGTGAAATAAGTGCCTTTACTTTAATGTAATTTTTACATGGTTTTTAGATTAAAAACAGACAAATAACAATAAACAGACAAATATATTTTGTGTGATTATCCTGTAGCCATAACCATTATCTATTGCGACGCAAATACCAGTTTAAAAATAAACTAGGTATTTTATTAGTTAGGAACTGAAATAGAACTACAAGAACTTGTAGTAGTAGATTTTTAAATGAATCTCTTTTGCAACGCAACTTTTAAGTAGCCTACGCTTACTAGGACTTTTGTATAAGCAATTAATAACCGAAACGGATTCTAATTTAAAGCATTAAGCCAAAATCTTTCGCCTTGCACCGTATCTTAAAGGGGATGTCAGAATTCACGTCAAACGTCATCGGCTTGGAAGACGGCGGCTCTTCAGTTTTGATACACGTCTTATAAATATTACAATCGTGTGCACGCGCCTTAACTTCCATACCCGTTAAACTGATTTGAACTTTGAGATCGATGCTTAAAGATGGATTTCCGTTGCTCCTAACACGAATCAAAGGGGCAAATGTCAGAGAGAGGAGAGGCCAATTATAAGTCGAGTTTGATATTACACTTTAGAATTTTGATTTTTCAATCGTCTTATTGTATCGGTTTGACGGGAACAGGCCGGTTGTTTATAATTAAAATGGCGATTCCATTTCTGATCTTGTCTGTGGTTATTTTTTTGTTTTTAATTCCCTGTCGATCAAATGCTGGGCTGGTTATGGCATGTTAAATTGTGAGGTCTCGACGTGAAAGGATCGCAGTAAGGGAGGTCTTATTGATAGGACTGCCTGGGCCTAACTACTACCCGTCAGGTCTTTTAAGGAATAAGATCGTTTAACGCTTTTAAGGTTCTGTGGTAGAATGGCGATAAATGAAGCCTTGCCTGCTCAATTGATGAAACTGATCAAAGTTTATTAATAGATTGAATTTGCACATATATTTAAAAACTTCTGTTTAAAAATATTTAAAATTTAAGACAACTTCACTACAAGTTTTGAAGTAATTATAAAATATTGTTTTTTTTTTACAAATTTAATATTGACAGTACTACGAACATAGAACGTACTCGCATATATTGTCAAACTTATAAAGTGGATTTTACTTTTGCAGAAGCAATCATCTTTGTACGTCCTTGAACCCTATCGAACTTAAAGAATAGATTATTTTTTAAACCAAACAGCACTTTATTAATGACCGAAGCTGTAGTTGAATTAATTATTTCGAGTGGTTATTAAAATGACCAGTTAAAAATCATTGGACAGACACCATAACTTCATTGTTGGAATTAATTTAAAGTTCAAATGTTACTAATCATCTTTTCTTTTAATTTTGAACAGAACTCTTCGCCTGGACGACACACACTTGACCGATATTTTTTAATAGCCGTGTACTGAGTGATTAGACATTAATTGTAATATTTACAACGAAACATGATGTTAAAGCGATATTTGTAAAATAATCGTCCAGAACAGGTCGGTAATACCATGATGGGAAAATTTAAGTTTTTTCAGTAGGTAAGTAAATTTAAAAAATAAACCATTTTTATTCACGTATACCTTTGATTAAATTTTTTGCATGTAAAATTTGCATTTCATAATTAGAAGTTTTATTTTGTTGTCGATATTTCAGATCATTTTATAGTTACGTAAAGTTCACTACTCAGGTCAAAGGTAGCTTGGTAAACTTTTTTAAACATTGGAAAAACAATACTCGAAATATTTGGGATTGTGTCGCAAAACGAAGGGTCTTGAATTTGAATTTTTCTATTCGAAGCACACATTCTTCTGAAACATACAGGGGATTCATAAATATAGGTAGATATATTTATTTAGGTTATTTATTAGATAGGAGTATTTATTTTTCATCTAAATTCTCACCATCGTTTGATTTTCACTTCTTATGTAATAGGACAACAATTAGTTGTAATATCACGGCATGATTCTTTTACTTTTAAATTCAAACCCATTATTCGAATCCGCTTTCGAACCACAATATACCGGCGCGTACGAACGATTATTCAAATTTAAAAGCTCCTGGAATTACCCATGCGATCAGTTAAAATCGCAAACATTAATAACGTAGAACCTTTTATTTTCCGAACGACAATAATCCTGTTACCATAAAAGATGTGGCTATTAAAAATCAATAAGGTAGGCAAGTCGAGGGCCCCAGACATAGTCACAAGCAGCGAATTGCAAAGCAATAATAGTGTAAGAGATGGCTTTGCATTTTGGATAGGTTGATAATTGATTTCAATACGCGAAAGTATATTTTTGTCCCTGTTATTATTCATGTTCCAGTGATAGAATATAATAGTGATAAATGACTCTAATTCTAAAATAATCAAGGCAATATTTGTGTCTGTTATGTCTGTTTTGGAGCCGAGACTACTTCATTATTTTTTGAAGTGAAACTTCTTTAGAACCGTTAGTGATTTGAAACCGGATGCAACGGAAAAACGACAGGTAAAATAATATAACCGCTAATTTCGTATTTCAATTTAAGTTGTCCGTAGCCCAATGGTCAGGACGTAGACACACAATGCTGATGCCATGATGATGCGCAGGTTCGCGTCTCAGAATATTTCTTTTTGAAGTGAAACTTCTTTAGAACCGTTAGTGATTTGAAACCGGATGCAACGGAAAAACGACAGGTAAAATAATATAACCGCTAATTTCGTATTTCAATTTAAGTTGTCCGTAGCCCAATGGTCAGGACGTAGACACACAATGCTGATGCCATGATGATGCGCAGGTTCGCGTCTCAGAATATTTCTTTTTTTTTAGTTTTATTTTTTTTTAGTTTTATTTTTTTACTGTTTTTAAATACTTTCAAATGCTCTTTTAAATATTTTCAAAGAATTTATCAACAAAAAATAAGTTGAATCCAAAAAAAATTTTTTTTTTAAACGCTTTTATTTCAATGTTTAGTTTATAAAATTAGCTACAAGTTGTGAAAATTTCAAGTCTCTACGTAAAATAGAACATAGAGAATTATGCGTCTAAAGTCTGAAAATCGTTTTTTTTAATTTAACAACAAATAAACAATGAAAATTAGTTTAAAATATGATTTTCGTGTATTGTCATCGGAAATACACATGTCTGCCAAATTTCATCAATTTTCATTAAAGGGAAGTCATTCAAATTAACGTTACAAGATTTGATCCTTTGATCCTCCGAAGTGAAGCTAAATATAAAAGCGATTAATAACCTTATTGCCGTGTAAATAGAGTAGCATTTTGATCATAATATTGAAGATTTGATGCGTTGATGCTCCGAAGTGAAGCTAAATAAAAGCGTTTAATAAGAATTTCATTCTTTCATTCTGTAGATCGACCAGCCGATTATACAGACAGTAAAAATGCTAAGTTGTATTCATAGATGGCGTGAGGAGTAAGATAGAACATTCGTTTTATTGCTACATAGATTTTTAAAAAGTGCTAAGTTGTATTCATAGATGGCGCTTCGATTTATTGCTTTAAGATTCGATTTATTGCTTTTTCATTCGCCAAAACAAACTACAGAATGCTTGTATGTTTTTCCACCGTCTCAACGATATCTTTCTAAAATATTACAGTGGTAACAAAAAAACATTATTATGTGGGGACTTTAATATTGACATTCTGAAAAAAGACAAACGTTCAATGGATTTTGAAACACTAGTGTTAAGATATAACTGTAAATTTGAATTTAAACAGCCTACACGTATTGTAAGCAAATCATGCATTGACAATATAATTCATAATGTCAGAGGCAGTAAAGGTGAAATAACAGAACTAGCGCTCTCAGATCATACGGCACAAATTATAAAGTGCCCGGTAAAGAAATATTGTCGTCTAAAATTCTGGTACATCTTAAAACGTGACTATTCAACAGAAAACAGACATAAATTTATTACACATCTAAAACAGCTGACTTTTCTTGACGTGTTTGAAAACGATGATCCTAATACGGCGTACAATATATTCCATGACTTGTTTAAGTTACTGTACGATTTATGTTTTCCTGTAATGAGGGTAAAAATGTATTCAACAGTTAAACCAAAATGGCTATCACGTGGAATAAAACTTTGTAGCAAGCGTAAACGCGTTCTCCTGTGGCAATATAGGCTTAAGCCCAGTGACACTAATAAGAAAACATTTAAAGATTACGCGAGACGCTATAGACTTATAATTAATAAAACACAAAGATCAAAAAATAATTTTTACATTTCCTCCTCTACAAATAAAGCTAAAGCGTCATGGGCTGTTATAAACAAAAATAAATATGTGTATCCAAAAGAGTCTGTACGAAAATTAATTATCGACGGCAAAGAAATACAAGATCCTAAAGAAATTGCTACAATTTTTAATAACTATTTTATTGACGTGGTAAAAACCGATAATAGTAAATCCAGTAATAATTTAACTTATATAAATTCCAATTTAAATACAATTTTTATGACACCTGTATTACCCTGTGACATTAAATTAATAATTAATTCTTTAAAAAACACAAATAGCCACGGGCATGATGGTATAATAACTAAGATTGTTAAGGATGCCTCTGAAATAATTTCCCCTATACTATGTCACTTAATAAATCTTTCACTAGTTAATGGTATCTTTCCTGACATGTTAAAATTATCAGTAATAAAACCACTGCATAAGAAAGATGATCCGTGTTCTGTGAATAATTACAGACCAGTGGCCTTACTTACTATTTTTTCTAAAATATATGAAAAAGTAATATACAAATCAATATATAATTTCTTAGAATCGAATAACGTGTTTGTAAATGAACAATTTGGATTTAGAAAAAATAAGACTATAAATATGGCGATTTTCAACTTTCTTCAAAAAGTTATGTCAAATATGGATAAAAGGTTACCTGTAATAGCACTGTACATGGATATTTCAAAAGCATTCGACCATGTAGATCACCAAATTTTATTGATGAAAATGTACTCGTATGGGATTAGGGGCAAAGCACATGACCTGATCAAATCCTACTTGACAGATCGGAAACAAATCACTCAGATTACAAAATTATGTTTAGAGACCAAAATGGAACAAAAGTATCACTCCAACATCAGAAATGTTTTGTATGGTGTCCCCCAAGGAAGCATATTAGGACCATTACTTTTTTTGATGTATATTAATGACCTTCCACAAGTTACAAAATATAGTATGACACTGTTTGCTGACGACAGTACAGTATTATTTACGGGTAATAAAGTAACTAACTTTGATAATAAAATTAACGTCTCATTAAAATTAATTTTAGAGTGGTTTGAGAAAAACAATCTAAAAATAAATCTAGGTAAAACAACTCTTATGAATTTTAGGCAAAGAGATAATAATACAAATATGCTGAATATTAATTACATGGGAACCACCATTAGTGAAACAGACACCGTAAAGTTTTTAGGACTATTTATAGATAAAAAAATGAAATGGAAGGAGCATATAGACTATGTGTGCAAAAAATTATATAAATTCTCATACGCATTAGGCAAACTTAGTAAATGTGTTAAACAGCAAACTGTCTTGTTAGCTTATCATGCTTACGTTGCCGCAGCATTAAGGTATGGAGTAATCTTTTGGGGAAATTCAACTGACAAAGAACTCGCATTTAAAGCGCAAAAAAAGTGCGTCAGAGCTATTTGCAATATGAAGAGAACTGATTCTTGTAAACCGCACTTTAAAGAACTTAAACTTCTTACACTGCCAAGCATATATATTATGGAATGTTGCTTATTTATTAAATCAAATATAGATAACTTTGAATTTAAATCAAGAGCACGACATGCAAGCAAATTAAATATAGTACCAGCTAGGACACATTTATTTCAACAGAGCTTTTTCTGCAAGGCGGTTACAATATATAACAAAATCCCACCCAAAATGCGTTCTATATCTGATATAGGAAAATTCAAAGAAGCCTTGCAGAAACTCCTACTGGATAAATGCTACTACAGCCTAAATGAATTTTTAAATGACAAAATATAGACAATTTCGTTAATTTGCATTTTTGGTTAATGATAATATTATAACATAATTTGACATATTACACATATTAATTTTAATATAATTTGACATTTATAGTATTTTAAGTTATTTTGAAATTTTGACTTATCTGTATTTTATGGTTTTAAACAACTTTATTTAAATTTTATATACATAATACTAACTGTTACTCGCAGCTTGTGTATAATAATGCGACTATAAATTGACATGTAAGCTATTCTATCTTTCAAGTTGGATCAAACTGAACACGGTGTACAAAGGAGAATGCCCATAGCCAGTACTCTTAAAAAAAAAATTGTGTCACAATCATTTTTGGACAAAAAATTTAATTAAAATATTTCAAGTATTTTACCCTATTTCCTGAAAAATCCTTATTAGGAATAATTTTCTGAAATTAATAAGTAACTTTACTTCCGTTTTACAAAAGAAAACCATTGGGCCATTTATGTTTGGATAAGGGCCAATCAGGAATCTTTTAAGATTCTTCGGGCCAATAGGTTGCATTGATTCGATTATAATTATGATACAACAGTTAAGCCGGGTCCATGCGCTTGGCAAACAATGGCAAACAGCAAACAACAAACACGAATATGTGGATAGGTGTTTGTACCTGTTTGCCTGTTGGTGTTTGTGTTCGCCTGTGATCGGCATCGTTGTCGGTTTTCCTTCACAAATCAAAGGATTTGGACACAACGCAAACTGTTTGCCGAACATCCGGATGTTCGGCAAACAGTTTGCGTTGTGTCCAAACGCTTGGTAACAATCATTACTAAACGAGAGCTTGAGGGAAGCGGACGTAGAATCTAGTCTTTGTGCTAAAATAGAAAAAACAACGTCTTCGTTTCCTTGATTTTCTCTTTTTTATTTGATTTTTAATTTAAAGTAAAAGAAGGTCAACCCAAAAGCAATCGTTGCAACAAGTTCGTCGTCCGCCATGTTCGTCTGTTTGGAATAGACTGACATGTTCGCCAAATATGAGGATGCGCTGTTTGAATGGGTGATTGTGATCAGTGTTTGTGGTGTTGCTTGCTGTATTTGGTGTTTGCGGCAAACACCAAGCGTGTGGACCCGGCATTATAGTATATTAAACCCATGACAACAAACTAGATGACGTAAGGGGACTGTCAAATGAATTAGAAAATTATTATAATCAGCCAGGAGTAATAGTGTTCTGTGATTATAATACATTACAAACTACATGGTGATTGGGGACTGTCAAATGAATTAGAAACTTAAAAGATCGACATTACATACGCAATGGACTTTAATACGCCTTCATAGAGTCCATATTACTGTGAGTTTACTATAACCTAAATACAAATTAATTTTGTTTAAAATCTCTTATTTCCTAGTATTATCATTGACTAAAGTTAGTATGTGTAATTTATTAATATAACATAATCAAATAAAGGTATTTTTATCAAGACACAAAAATGTTAAAGTCAGTACATTTCTCCATACTGAATGGGCATTCTCCTTTAACTAAATTCGGTTAAGTAATTCAGGAGTACATCGAGGAATAACAACGTGACACGTAATTTATAATTAAGAAGATTTACTGATACAATGTAATATTTATAATAATTAGACTGGTCCGATTTTCTCATTGTAAAAATGTATTATTAAATTATGTTAACATTGTACGCCCTCAATGGGTAGGACGTAGCGATTTATAAAACTACCAACATGTTAGGGAACATACCAAAACCACGTAACCCATTTTTTCCAACTTTTTACCCCCCTCCCCCCCCTTCGTGACCATCCGTAGTATATGAGAAGACCCCCCCTCCCCCCTATTTTCAATACTTTTTTGCAAAAACAGAGTTAAAAAATAATAATTTTGCTAATATTTGACGACTTTGTGGCGCAATGGTTGCTAAAATATTGACTACGTGACAAAAACCTAAACCCCCCCCTCCCCTCTGTGACCAATCGTGGTGTTTTGAAGACCCCCCTCCCCCCCCTAAATGAGGCACGTGGTTTTGGTATGTTCCCTTACCACATTTGTATACCTACAGTCCACAATAAAATATTTTGATTTTTTTTTTTTGATTTTTGATTCATATCATTATCTTGAAACCAAAATTTTGGAAAGTTTCACTTCTACCACGTGTGAATTGCACACATTTTCTTTTTTTTTTATTCAGAGATTTATGCTATTTATCAGTATTCTTACTATTTGATTGTTTGTAACCTGTGGACTCTATACGTATCGACTGAAATCGATTGTGGCATTCAAAGTAGAATAAAACATTTCTATTTTGTACGCCACAATCGATTTCAGTCAATCATGCAGTTTTATTTACGTTATAACTAGTCTACCAGGACGAAGGAAGCATAAATGTTTTTTTTCAGTAAACATATAAAAATATGATATATTCATTGCTAGTTTGCGACTTTTTTATGCTTGCCAAACTTGCATGGTCACCTTTCGTACTATAAGTGGTCAGCTACTTACTTGCCGATATCGCCAGCAATACGATTATAAGAGCAAAAAGCAGTACCGTGATTGTTTATTGTATTGAAACGTCCGTACGTACAGACGCTACGTTAAGTCTTGCTACTGCGTTACTGCTACGAACGTCTTTTAGGATCAAATTATTAATTTCTCTGCAATATTATTAAAAGCAGTACAAGAAGTTGTGATCCAATGTTTTTGTTATGGTGTGAACGTCGTTTTTTCAGTCAATCTTTCAGTCAGTTGACCCCGGATTGATTTTGATACACTATGGGAGGAGATACAAACTGTTTTTGCCAAACTTTGGGACTAGTAAGAGTTGTAATGAGGAGGAATTCCGTCAATCCTGGTAATATTATAATAATAGCACAACTGCAGGATCAAATGCTTTAAATCAAACAAGTTCCTCCTTTCAATAGGATTGAGCAACTTAAACATTTCCAATGAAATTGTCTTTCAGTTCTCAACAATCCTGAGTCATGTTTAATAGGTAACCAAGTATTTTATAAGTTGCATTGGTTGCATTTATAATTCTCCATAAAAAGTTGCAATAAAGAGATATTTACATAATTTAAAGGTTTTGTAAAATAAAAATCAATTAATAACCTCATTATTCAAAATTTCATTATATTCGTTCTTTCTGTCTTAATCAGAATTTTAGCTCTAAAAAGGTGTGGTTTAGTTTTCGATGTGTATGTGTATTATTATTACGATATTTAAAACTGTACATAAAATTATTGATAAACGTATCGAACCAAACCTGTGTGGAGCGCTGTGCACAACAGTAGGCAAATGAGTTGTACAATGCCGATACCCAGCGGTAGAGTTATTTTCATATTTGTCCACCCTGTATTGTTTAATATATCTGTCACAGGGCTGTCTGTATTAGCGAAATTAAAAAAAAAACTCTACATTTCTATAGATATTATTAATCAGTGTGTAGAGTATTTTTATTGGAAGTATGGCTGGCTTTTTACTTCTATGTACATGGGTAATCACAATATGTGTGTACGTCACAATATTTGTGCTTAAGTGAAAGCCAAAAGGCCTGGTTGGTTCAAAATACGAGTATTTATGTCGTGAGAAATATTCCTATTTTAGAAATAATGCACTTTAAGTATTAGTTTTCTTTATTTATAAACTTTCCTATCTAATATTACTAGTTCGCTCAATGACAATTGAAATTCAACCCCAGCAAGGGACGCGATTCGAATCCAGAAAAATACAAATAATTAAAAACGTGGTCTGAAATTATCTAAATATTTCAGGAACTATCATATGCAATAAGTTTAATTGCTATAAATTAAGTAACAATCTCATCTATAACCAACATTGAAGGGAAGAAAACATAAACGAAAATCTGTGAAACCAGAGATTTCTTCACTCATATTTAGTTCATATTTAGTTCATATTTAGTTTGAATTGTGCCAAGCCGCACAGAAAAATTACCGGCATTTTACTGAGGTGGTAAAATTCGTTTTTGGCTGATAAAATATTACTGTAAATTTGAACTATGTTGGTGGTCTGACTCTAACCGTATAAAGGAGCTGGGTACTGAAATCTGTCAAGACCTAGCATCAGATTAGAATTATAAATGGTCATGATAGATCGATTTACAAGCAGTTTCTATAACATTACTTGCTGCCGATAAGTTGTTGAAGTAATATTTACATATAACTGCTACATTTCATTAAATGTATTTCTAAAATTGAAATATGTCTGTACCTAATCTTTAGCTCCAAGAGTCTATCGTATATCAAAGATTTTTATTTATCAAAGATTTATAGTATAAATAGTATAGGAGAAGAAGAACAAGTAGGTATAGATGTTATAGTATATGTATTTATGTACTTATATCTAATATCCAGAAGTGATTCCAATATCTTAGCGGAGGCAACCATTGCGGAATTGACGTGGGCATATTTATTGCTCATATTTTTTACTCTGTAGCTCGTAGCGAACAAGATATTCAAATTAGGGTGGCCCATTGTGAGGATACCAAGTAGATATGCGTCGGCTATGGGATGTATTACAACAATATTAGGAGAAGAGTACATTGGGTCATTAAACAATTTTAATACCATATCTATACCAAATCTATTTATATTATTATAGAATACTTTATTCTATTTTTTATGTGCACGCTAAATTTGCCTCTCGTATAAAATTTCAACTACCAGGTCTGCTGAAAGAAATTTCATTTTGAAATAAGCAGTGCCTATGTACTACAGAGTTATATAACGTTTTAATTTAAGTTTATTCGTGTACATATTTTTTTTAAATAAATAAATACTATTGCTATACTTTGTATGTATAATTAAATAGATCGGACTAACTTACCAAGTGACGTCCGATCCTCAATTATGTGAAGTAATCTCGTCCTCATATTTTGTACTATGTAGTACGTGCTCTGTGCTACTTGCCGTCACAATGTTTAAAGATAAGCGCGTTCTTCATTCTCTGTGGTACGTCCCTAGCTCCATCCGTCCACCACTGGCAATGTCATTGTTTCAAAGCTCTACAACACAACTTTCAGAGAAGGGGTTAGAGTAGGCAATACAGATCATTATGAACGTTACTTGCGAAATACAAATTATTCTTCAAAGGATATCAGCAGTATGTAGGTATATTCTTTTAAGAATATTACCTGGGAAGGGTTGGGTCTAGGATGAGGACGAGATTACTTCACATAATTGAGGATCGGACGTCACTTGGTAAGTTAGTCCGATCTATTTAATTATGTTCCGTAATCTCGTCCTCATATTTTGTACTATGTAGATGTTCAAAGAAGAAAGTTGGGTTGATAATAATTCATTCATTAATAATTTCGTGATGATAATCACATACAATTAACAAATAATATTTATATTAAGTAAAGAAACATCCTCTTTTTATTGTATCATATATACCACAGTTTTAAAAAACACGTAAAGAAATGATAATAATAACTGTTAAATTGTCAGTCTCATACTGTGTAGGTGTCTTTATGCAAAGAGCATACATTTTGAGTTAATTGATTGAGACCACCAATCATTGGTCTTTTATAAAATGAAGCAAATGTGGAGGAAAAGGTGAACTAACCGGGTGCTTTCCTTATAACCTCAATAGTCCACAATAATGCCGGCATACGAGGCTTTCGAAGTAAAGCATGTCTCTGGCCTGTAAATATGGAAGTGTCTAATCCACTATTAACCCGAACTTGTTTAATCTATCGGCTGATAGTTGCAGTGAGGTTGGTTGGTGCTGTTTCTTAACAGTTAGAATTAATGATTTACAATTTTGTCTCACATATTTTTGTAAGTGTAAATAATATAGTAGGATAGTTAGCCGGACAGATATCTGTATTTTGTTTGAAAAACTGTAAAGGTAAATTATGTTGTATTTGATAAGAACCACAAGTTTTTCATTTTGAAAATTTGAAAATTTTGATATTATATAATCAGAATTAACAGCAACATCCTTAATGCAGATAAAAGACAGCGTTAGTAAGGAGTGTACCTCTAAGCTAAGAGTCTAGAAATAGTCTAGAATCTACTATACTTGGATCCCATATACTCGTAATATCATATCGTATTATGCCGAGTTGAGGACCTTATTTTATTACGGAAATTGCTGACCTGATGGTATTCATTGAACTATATGAAACAACCTTCCAAAAGGATCCACATTGTAGCTCTGGCAGTGTGAAATTCATGCACCAAGAGCAGAACCGTATTGTTTCCTGATAATAAGGCTAACATTATATCCATTGAGAAAGCAGGGATAACTTTTCTTAAAAATGCTCTCCTGACTATATGGCTGCAATCAGAGTAAGGCTCTTATATGTATAACGCGTGCAAGTCTGTAGAAGGAGATAAGAATAAATTAGTTATATCGAGGTTTAAATCTTATTTTTTCAGATATAGCTATGGAGTTCCAAAGTGGATACCAGGGCTGTGAGGGCCACATAGAAACCACAACTTTTGTCTTGTCTCCTATAATTTGCTTCAGCACTCTTCTTATAAGCGTGAATAGTGGAAATGCATAAAAGAACATGTCATTCCATCTCAAGATGAATGTATCTATAGAATATGCTTCTGGGTCTGAGAACCATGTTATAATTGTAATCCCGACATTTGGTGTTATTCCTATCAGCAAAGAGGACCATCTGCGGTTCATCGAATCTGCTTAGTATACTTTTATTTTATTTATTTATTTATCTTTATTAGATACACCACTGACTTATCACTATGCATTGATAACTATTGTAAGTAAATTGTTACAATTGTTCCATCCAGTGTGATTTGTCATCTAAGGCGTATACAACTTTCATAATCAATGTCACTCAGTTGGCATTCGATTTCAGATTTTGAACGTCTGGATTCACTCTCTGTGATGGAGTTTTCTTTTGAGCTGATGTAAAATGCATACACCCATATGACGTGTCTTCTCTCATTCCACTGCCATAGCTCTCTCGCTAAGTTATTGATATGTGGAAACCTTGTAGCTTTCATTTTCTTAACGTATGCTATAGCAATTGTGTTATCTTTCCAAAGCAAAACCTCGCAGTAATTACTTTAGATGCAAACGCTTTTAAACATTTAAAAGCTGTTCCTAATTTTATTTGAATAGATTCTCTTCTTCTATCCTGTGTCCGTGACTCCTCACCTTATTACAGACAAGTCCGCAATCTGCGAAGCATCTGAGGAAATCTGTAAACTAAAATTAAATTGTATAATTTTCCTGTTATTACTTTGGAGGTGTGATGTCCACCATTCATTCAGATCTGATTGAATCCCTTTTGATAATATTATTGTTGCATTATAATTTCCATTATAATCTTTTAAAATCACTGTATTGTAGTTTTCGTATAGAAGATACCATATTCTATGGATTTACAAGCAACTACAAGAAGACCAAGTAATTGGGCAAATTCCAAAGTATAACAACTATGTTTTGATTATTATTATTACTATTATTATTTATTTTTATTTCATATCATCCATTAATATACATATTATAATAAAACTGTACTTTTAGTCTGCTTGTCTGGGCGTTTGTTCTGACCAATCTCAAGAACCGCGTTATAGTTAGGTGAAATTTTCACTGTTGTATTGCAGTAAGCTTGGATCACCATTCAGTGCCTGTTTTATTGCAATTGGTTCATAAATAATAAAAAAGTCATGTCAATTTAAAAAGTACCGTCCATACATTTATTTAATCAAGTGTGGTTACCAATAGGTTTACCGAAGTGAAGCAAGGGCGTTTAGTAGTTGTTAACAAATTCGATAACATGGTCCCTCTTCTAGGGAAGATGATATTAGATATGGAACATGGAATAAAATCTAGCATAAATCCTAGATAAAGACAACCCTGACTGAGTTTTAAAGAACTTTTTTGTGAGTTAATAATAAACCTTAGATTCCCCAGTAGTCAATGTATTCTGCACACAATCATCATAGGAGTCTGCAATACACAAAGTATCATAAAGGTGACATCAAATTGTATAAGTTTCTTAAGGTTAAGTATCAACCTTCATGTCAAAGCCTCAGGATTATGAGGACAAAAATTGTCCCTGATTATCATGATTGTATAGAACCTAGTTCCAATAGCTGTCCTACTTCGAGAGCAAACAAACTATTTTCTATTTTAGAAAAAATATTGTACTGTGGACAAAACAGTTCGCGTGGTCTTGCCTTTAAATAGCATTGTATAACCCCTTATACTGCCAATAATGGTTGGATTGGATGTAATATCACTTTTCACACCATTGGTTATAAAATAATCATAAGCCACCGCATTGTGTCTGAATCATGGTCGCTCTTGACCCCGATGTCGATGATGATGATACCTCAGTCACATAGGTGTTCAGACCAGGAAGAATTAGTGTCCTATGTGTAACCGATCATGGAATAAGTCAAATAACAGCCTTATTGAATCACTCAATACCTCAATGTGCTGTTTATTATTCGGTGACAGAATCATGTCATTGAAGCCTCCACACTGTAGAGATTGCTATAGATAGGACCACTTGCTGGTCACAGATTCTATTGTCACATTTGATACCACTGTCATTCATCACTGCCATAACTTCCCCATTTAAATTGGGTGGCACTAGAAGACATAAATTCGAGAGAGGGTCGTGTTTCTTCAAAATGGTAGCTTTTAGGTCTGCATTGATGATCTACATCAGTGAGAATAGCTGACCAACGTGTAGCTATGCTCTCATATACATATATATAAGTATGTAGAATTACACGTAGTTTGCTTACCATCCTGACCTAGGAGCTCTTCGCCGTCTGCTGGCAGATAGCTATCGTTCTTTACCTGGTGTTGTTGTATTGGCGAGGTACCTGTTCTTCCGTAGTAGTCTGCCCCCTCCCCTCTCTTTCTGTCTGACTGCGTCTCTGTCAGTTTTGGAAGTCAGAGTCGATGATCGGCTGTGGATATTAGAATTGAAGGAAAGGAGCGGCGCCTGCTTCTATGATTTCTCGAGCATCGGCTTGATCGACTCCGATCATGAGGCGAACGGCTTCTGGTTGTGCGACTAGAGTCTGTTCCATCCTCGTCTCTCGTAAAAGCTCCATGAATCCCTTCTCGCCGCGTAACATGCGGCACCACTAGCTAACCTCTCGTGAAAGCATATGCGTGGTGTGTTACCTATTTTATAGGTGGTGACAATATCCTGTCGCGTTACATGCGGGACCACTAGCTAACCTCTCGTGAAAGCATGTGCGTGGTACCTACTTGTAATAGGTGGTCACAATATCTTATCGCGGAACACGCGGCACCACTAGCTAACCTCTCGTGAAAGCATGTGCGTGGTGTGGTACCTATTTTATAGGTGGTGACAATATCCTGTTGCGTTACATGCGGGACCAATAGCTAACCTCTCGTGAAAGCATGTGCGTGGTACCTGTTTGTTATAGGTGGTAACAATATCTTGGGGCGTAAAATGTGGCACCATTAGCTAACCCCTCGTGAAAGCCGAAATATGGTAGTTACCTATTTGTTATAGGCAGACACAACATCGTTCTCATGGTTAACCTCTCGTGAAAACTCCAGAGACTAGTGTGTGCAATAAAATTTGTCGAAGTAACATCAGGGGCAAAAATCTGCGTTTAATTAAGCTAATAGAAGTTATCAAAACATACCGCCGTTTCTAAGACGGGATCTATTCATGCGTTTTTCCAACTCTAGAATCCGTTGACTCAATTATTTTTCATTTTCTCTTTTCATATATTCCCATATTTAATTCAAATTAGGCGTACTATAATAACTGAAAAAGTACTGTAAAAGGACTATAAAAACGATTATAAAATTCGAAAATAAAATGAAAATAAAATTTCGTGACAGCACGTTTTGCACAAAAAAGCACAATGACATTGCCAGTGGTGGACGGATGGAGCTAGGGACGTACCACAGAGAATGAAGAACGCGCTTATCTTTAAACATTGTGACGGCAAGTAGCACAGAGCACGTACTACATAGTACAAAATATGAGGACGAGATTACGGAACATAATTACCCCGTATGTTATCAGATCATGGATTATCTTTGTGTAAAATTTCATGTAATTGTGTAATTTGTGTAAAAATCCGTTCAGAAGCTTTTGTGTGAAACAGTTACAAACATCCTCCCAAACCTTCATATTTATAATTGTATTTTTTCATTCCTACATTTTTTACAAACACAATATACTTGAAGCAACTAACTTCACTTCAGACCCAGCAGATGTAGTCCGCAGGCTCGTACTACAAAAGGTTCCACCTGTCAGCAGGTGCCTAGATTTATTTGTATTAAACGTTATTCTTTCCTATATTGATATCTTATTGAATAAGACCAAATACTTTTGATCATGTTGGGAATTAGGAAGGCCTACGCCGAGAACGTAAATACTGTGTCATAAAATATACAGTGTGTTAAAGTACAATATTATGAATTATTTTTAATGAATATTGTTTTAGTTTTTAACTTCTACCTACATAAAAGAATCAATCTCCTAGTGTGGTTTATTAACCTTATCTTACGGTGCTTCAGGGTAAAAAATTATTAGCGATTATTTCAGCGACTCATATCTACTTCAACTTTGAATCAGTATGAGCTGCTCCTTATATTCCTTTGAATAATTATCCGATTAGGAACTGTGGCGAAGGAAGATAGCTCTATTCGTATAGCAATGGAAATAAAGTTTGTTTGTTTATCATTTCACGTTATATCTATTTTTGCATAAGACTAACAAGCTATTGCTTAGCAAACATGGTATAAATTTAACTACTAATACTTAGAAAACCATTCGACAAATATTTTTGTGGTAGAAAAGTTCCTTGGTCTTGGTATTTTATTGATGTGTAAAATTATATGCCCATCCATGTTTCGACGATAAAATAACCAGTGCCATGTCTTAAGATGATCCGTGTAGCGTAATATTTACCATGTTGGATTGCCGCGCCGGGGGTCCTGGGTTCGTTTCCCAGCGAGGCGGAAATTTGAATTTCTGTTCTCGGTCTAGGTCTGAATGTCCTTGTCTTGTGTGTTGTCCATGGCACCCACAATACAGGGAATCCTGGTGTGGGGCTATGAGTGTGAAGCGTTATTATTATTTGGTAGCCGTTGGTCGGATGTGGCCTCATTACCCCACTAATAATAGATATTAATTTTATCTGTCTGAATTCATTGTTTCAATGAGTAATTAGACTTGCAATGTGTTTCAATTGCAATGTTTAACGCATAGTTTATAAATTGGGTTTTTACTTACCATCAAAAGTCTGTCCTGTCCATCTATTCTCATTGATAGCTGGCTAGCACAAACAACATACGTAAACTCTTTTAAAAAAACCTCGATAAATTACCAAAAACTCTGGAAACATTTGACAACACACCCTCATCGCAACGCAATTTTTAATTCAAAATTACCAAGAATTATCCAGCGAATATAGATATATCGCACAAAAAAAGCAGATAACAAACCTGCTACAAAGCAACCTTTTCTTACCGCAAAAAAGTTTTTGCGGGTCCAAACGAGCATTTTTCCCTTTACCCTTGTAAACAGACCACAGGGTTGAAAAAAGTTTGAGCACCTCCGCCGACAAAAGAGATTTTTTATACCTGTCATGTATTTAAAATATTTTTGACTAGCTATGGCGTGTTGGTTCTGTTGTCTGTTTATGGCAGGAGCTGGTAGCCATTTGCAGTTCACTGAATTGATTGCATTACCTCTTTTGGTCGATCATTCTAGGTCATACTTTATCAAACATACTTCAGGTTTTTTATGGCAGTATTTAAATGGCTTTAAAAAGCACTATTTATTTTTTGCCTAGTTCACTTATTTTTTTATTTGCTCTTTTACTTCTGAAAAGTTATTGCCCGAATCAGAATCGATTCCTTTACTTACTTGATATGGTTTTATTTATTTTTTTCTTGATGATCCTTTAATATATTTGTAATAGGATATCAATAGATAGATTCTAAAAAAATAATATTATACGAACAGACAAAAAAGACTAATATGGATAGATGGTTCAGATATTATGGGATACCTATCTCGTTATAAGTTAACGTTTGTAGAATATTCCAAATAATTTCGTACGCTTTGCAACTCGGCTTGTTATTTTTTTGACTGTGTTGTTTTAATGCCTTCCAAAGTTTCTTTCTGAATTGTTCGTGAATGGTAAAGGCCTGCGGTATTTAAAGCCTGATTCAAAGGATTTTTAGAAAAAGCCTGATCTATATTTTTAGTAAAAAGTACACTCATTTTTCATTATCACTTTGGCCATTGACATTACCGTCCTTGACAAGTCCCCAGAATTTTTCTCAGTGGGAATGCTTCGGTAAACATTTTAATACCGACTGGATTTGGCGCGGTAATCACTTATATTGATGGATTACTTGATTGTCGCCTACTTCAATAAAATAATGGTCAAAAAACTGTATTTATTTGATATTCAAATAATAAAACAGCCTATAACTGCCACCGCAAACACACTACAACTGTCAAATTAGTCATCACCAAATTGAATTTTACCGTTCTGTCAACATTAAACGAGAACGAACTTTGAAAAATGTCAATAAAAAATCAAAGGTATCGCTCAGAGGACCGAACATTTTTTTGGACAAACAAATTTAATAATTACCATTCAAACGTCAGACGTTCAAAATTAATATCTTTCAGCAATTAAAACATTTTTTGCTACACTTTTTAACTGAAACGTAGAGGGAGAGCCGCGGGGCTCATCAGCTAGAACTTTGAATGCGCATCGAAATAATTATATACCGTAAACGAATAATGATTGAAAGGTCCGTAGCTGCGCATCAGTTTGGGTGCAGATCGTGTCGTTACAGAGTTTTGTGAAGAAAAGAAGAATATTATTACTATATCCGATTGATATTCCATCACTGATTAAATATCTTGACAGTGTTAGAAAGATTTAACTAGTGCATGGAGTGTAAAGAAGAGATAAATTAATAAAGATGATGATGAGATGGCTTGACATAAACTATGGCGTTTATGTTTATGTCATGTCCATGAAATAGTTTAAATATCAAAAAAAATAATATTGGAGTTGAAAATGAAATATTTGATACTGAAAGAAAACCGGTTATCATGGTGAATATTTTCTAAAAGTCATCACAAAATCTTTTTTGTTCTTTAATCTGAGGTAATATCAGACTTATAAATTAGGTAAAGGCTATTTTAAAATTTAAAAATGACCGTCGGAATTGCCGTTATTATTCAAATAAGATCATCTGCTTGGTATTTTAACTTTCTCTCTGAGTAAAACTACTCTATGCTTTAAATAAGAGATAGCCCGAAGCGTCCCATCCAAATGATTCAAATCGTATGTACTGCTTGTCGAACAAACTTGAAAAACGTGTGTTATTAAAAGGTATTTAGGATGCGACAACCATTTTATATCACCTTGAATCGTCCGAGAAAGATCCGTATTTACAATACCTTAAAGTTCACTATATCGGAACTGTTAATTAAGCAAAGTATCACACGTAATTGACATTAATATCTGGAGTTGAAAATTTTAAATTAGATTCTACTGCATGGTAATTAGGTCTGTGACAAACGAAACAGTTTGTTGTTTCGTTATGAATGACTAGTTATTTGGCAGACAGGCCCGATTCGGATTAATGAATTAACCACTGGTTTTGTTCCAATATCGCTTTGTTTCTGTATTGCTCCTTTTGATGTTTCTTTTTCTGCTTTTTAGTCCATTTGTAAGTTTAACGTGGCTGCATATTTTATCACATTATTCCTTTTTCTTTACACATTTACATTCTTTCCTCGTGCAACACACTCTTCCTCGTCACCTTTGCAGATATTATAACGCCCCAACTCAGAGACACTAACGATTACCTTAATTGCTCACCATCACCATACAAATTCTGTACTAAGGAGCGATTTAAGTAACCGTTAGTGATTCTAAGTTGGGGCGTAAGAGTATGAAATCATGAGATTTTTAAGTACTTTTTAAAGACAGCATGAGATTGTGTCGTAATTCAAACAATGAATCCATTCTTCTTAAAAGGTTCCTCAATTTCTTTGTTCTTCCCATGATCGGCAGCTTCGCTCGACCGAATCCTATCTTCTCTCAATCCCGCTGCACCGATCTGGTTTCATTTCCAATTCTTTCACAGTTCAAGCGGTTCGTCTTTGGAATAGAATCAGAAGACCCGCTGGTAAACTTGTTTTTAAAAAGAACCTCAGGACTTATGTACAGGCTTGTCATCAACGTAACTAAAGACATTTTTTTTGACGTTATGTATGTATTTATGTATATCTATGTAGGTATATCTGAACTTATGTATTTATAACTATATATGTATTTATATATGTATTTTGTGTATTTTTTTATTATGTACGTATTAATGTGTATGTATATGTGTATCAACTTACCTTCCCAAGCCGCCTTTTGTGCATTTCTATTTTGGCCAATGGTTAGCTGGTAGAGAATGCACTAAGCATTAAGCTCGCCATTTGTACCGTGATATTTTATTGTGGTCAATAAAGGTTAAATAAATAAATAAATAAATTGTAATGATTATAATCAACCTCTATTGAATATAATAAATATTCAATTCAATAGAAATGAACAACAATTGAACTCCAATCAAAATAATTGCAACAATCAAGAATTCATCGGTATGGAATGGAAGGATCGCTTGCAGTAATCCCGCATCGGGAGAGTGAGGACAGATCGAATAATTGTACTCGGTAATTCTGTCGCTGTGTTATCCCTGAGAGATTGCTTGGATCGAAGCTTCGTTTACTTACATTTAGTTACTGGATCAAGTAGAACGTATAATTGACTAGATACTTTGTTCTTAATTATATAATTTGAATACACCGCTTATTAATTACATCGCTCATCTGCGAGTTTTTTTTCAGAGCGCCTTGTCGTTTTGTTTTGTACCAAAAATAGAGTAGATTTTTTTAGTTGGACCTGTTGATTAGAGAATTAAAAGAATGAAAGAATTTTTATTGGTCTAAAAAATGTTACATATTTTACATTTTGATATTTTATCGTACGTATAGCTGGAGTATAATCTGATATCCACAGTAACTTGAAGATATAAGAGATAATATAAGACGTATAGTATAAGAGATCCTAACAATTAAATCATCAAAGAGAATGGGTGTTTAAGTAACCACAGGTATCTACATCCCAGTGCCACTCAGTTTTCTTACAGACCTTACATTATTCCAATAGTTTTAATGCAAACATCAGTACGACAGTAGCATACCTTTTCACGATAATCTCGGATGAATAAGTGGAGATTCTCTTATTATTAGCCAACTATAAGTTTGTACGTAAAGTTGCTTAAAATGTATGTACCCACTGGCATTTTGTTCAGCTTTTAAACTGCATGACTCATATTATATTAGTTTCAACTACTATCGTAAATACAAATGCGCATGATTTGTAGGGTTGCCACCTGTAGTCACCAAGTGCAAGTCGACAGATCTCCCTGGATGCCCCTGAGATTGCATCGGGATTGCTGAACACTATTTCAGCTTTATTCTGAGCGCATTCACTTGATCTTCATTTCTAATATTGCTGGTAGTTTAACACTGACAATATTGGTAATTCATTGCTGTATTTATTAACTAGTCAAAAATAATGTTTTTAGTTTTTTGGTGCCATACAAAATTGTAACAATGATAGAAACTTTACATACTGACAGATGTGACACTTTTTAACCATTAACATTATACAAAGGAAACCGGGCAAGTGCGTGTCAAGCCACGCGCAATGTAGAGTTCCGAAGTAGTAAGTTTATTATTAATTATCTACTTATGATATCATAGCTGTGACAGTTTTCCTTGTTAATTCATCATGTTAACTATTTCTGAGAATGTTTTCACTTGTCCAACTCGTACTGTTTAGCCAGCAGGTTGGAGTCAAATGTCCCCCCACATTTGACTCTAACCAAATTAAACCCTTTAAAGCCAAATATTTCGCAAACGTACCCTTAATTCCAAAAATAGTCTATAAGACCCATAATATTTTTGAAAGACCTTTTCAACGATGCCCCACAATAAATAAAATAATAAAAAAATCATGTTCACGTTGCTTGAAAAAAACTGTTTTTCAGTATTTTATTCTACGGCTGTTTCAATCGTAATTTGTACTTATAATATAATCAATTGTTTATATCAATAAAATATTTTTGATTTTTTGATTTTGATTTTTTATAACAATATTTTATTTTAACTAGTTTAATGAAATTTTATATTTATATTAGTAACAATTAATAACTTATTATATATTAATATCGATAGTGACATTTGGTATGTATATTGAACTGTCGACCTATAACCATCGTTACCAATAAAGTGACCATATGACTATATCGCTATGCCGTTATAAAACTACATCGCCAAATAAAGTAAAGCGACATTTGAAGCCACATAAGTCGGTGTCGCAATAGTCGGGTACGCAAATGCAAGGGTTGTCACACAAAATCTACGTACATTTGCTGGTAAATCCGATAATGTGCGCGCACAAAGTTGCGCTGCCGCGAAAAACCCATTTTGCCGCTCGATGTAGCAGCCGTATCAAGATGGCAGCAATTAAAGGTCGGGTATAGATGTGGAAGGCAGATGCTGCTTTCGTTTGGATGTGGTATCACTTCGTTGAGGAATACACACTGCCCGAGTGAGGCTGTGAAACTAATAAAAAAATACAATTACTGCAATTACATTGGGCACTGATTTTGGAAGACAGTAGGTTTTTGCTTATCACTGCTATAATATTTTTATTTTTTTACTTATTTTGTTTTCTTTTATCATATATTTCTTTCTATTCTATATTCTCTGGTGACTTTACACATGTCGATGCCCTCTGTGTTTTTCTTACTTACTTAAGTATCCTTCTTAAAGGTTGCCTGAAAGAAATCGCTATGTAGCGATAAGGCCGCCTGTTATTTTGTACCATCTTAACTGTTTTTCCTCTAAGATTTTATAATATGTGGTATGCAAACAATAAAGAGTTATCTATCTATCTATCTAGTCCTATCTATCTAGTCTATAAAATATCTATAAAAAATAACCTATAATCATCTGCACCCAGCTTGTTAATGAGCTGTATTAATTGTGTTCTCATTCGTTTATTTCTTTATACACATACACATAATTAACAGGACTAACCCAAAGCATTACGTGCAGAAATTAAAACTAAACCAAATAGGTACATACATGGTTGACAGAACTACAGAGTCTACATACTACACTTAAAACTAAGAAACACTGAGCGGAGCAATATAAATTAGTCTTAATTAGCTATGTGTATACACGCATTGTTGAAGCAACATCCAATGGACTTCAAAATCAATGATTTAAAAAAATAAACAGCCACATCTGTCCTTCGCAAATCCGCATCCCCGAACAGAATTGCGCGTTTTTACGGCATTCGGCAAACCGTATGACTAGACGAAGCGGATCATTAATCGCGAACTTTTAGATGTGAAGCGATAAAAATTACGCCGCTCCAGTACCGGCAGCGGCAGCGTGGCGAAACTTACGTGTTTGTGGAGGACTGGCTTTAGGATCATCATTTCTATTATAATAACTAATTGTGTTTGGTTAACTAATGGGTTTTCAGCTGAAGAATTATGGATATGCTCATAATCGCTTATCATCTGGAATACCAGGGAATTCCCAGTGCAACGCCAGCCCTAAAAAAAACGATGTAAAACTTTTTTTTGTATTTTACGAGAAATTCTCTACCGATACGCAATGTATCGGTGTGATCAAGTCTGCTATAGGCTCCCACGGTTATTTAAGAAGAGAGGCGGTGCCCAGTAGTGGGCCATTAATAGAACTAAAAGAGGAGCCATTTTGATATAGTCGTTTTTACTATTATGAGTTCAAAATTCGTGCGATTACGGCATTCAATAAATAATTTAAAATTCTACTGGTTTCATTGTGCATTTATAACAAATGAATAGATAGTTGAACGAGGTTGATTAACCTAAGCTAATTATTGAAGTAAAATTAAAGAAAATGCCTAATATAACATATGTGCATTGTGCATGTTCCTTGTACAGTAAAAAACCGCCATAACTTAAAATTAGTTGAAGCGGGAGGTGAAATTAGTTGGTAGTTCCTGAGATTGAAATCAGTCACGGGCGCCTATAATGATCTGAAACTGTCACTAATTGCTAGATGAGCCAGATAGTTATACTACATTTGGGGTAGAGGTCGTTTTTTTATAATAATATATTTTTCTCTGTGCTCTAGGTACAGTTTTTTGTTAGAAAAAAACCTTTTTATGCATTGAAGTATTATTACTAGCGTATAGAACCGACACCGCGAACATGTATGTCCCAATGCATTGGCGCCACGTGGCTTCAATCTTCAAAGGATTCGTTCGATTTTGAAAGGAGAACCGGGGCTCAATTTTGAAAATGGAACCTCCCGGCGGGACACACATTTTGTTCGAGATGTCTGTTCTATGACATTATACTTCAATGTTTTTATGATTGTTTTTGGGTTTATAAGAATAAAAAAAATGATCACTGATAACCGATCACTGTTGTAAATTGATACGGTAATTTGCAAACTTTATTATATTCTTATGATATGTATTTTAAGTTCTCGTTAAAAAGTTCTCCTATATAGTGCTCGTTTAAAAATGTAATGCAAGCAAACTCAAAAATCTTTTTTACTGTTCAGTCAACTCCACCTCGAAGCGTTTACCTATAGCCCGCCCGGCTGCTTGCGACGATTGATCTGACGATTAATTGATTTGACGAGTGATCGACAAAGTTAAGCAACAACGTTTCCGTGTTTCGGAGGGCACGTAAAGCCGTCGGTCCCAGTTGTTATAGTAAGATAACAGTCGTTAAGCCATGTCGAAGGCCCTCGAACGGTTTGAAAACTTCCGACACTTCGGTTGGCCACTAACCCCTCCACCAATCAGCACTCGATCAGTGTGGTGGAGTATGCTATAGGCCTCCTCAAGAGGAGAGACCCGTGCTCAATAGTGGTGGATTAATCGGTTGAAGCCAACTCTACTTCATCCTTCATCTAGAAAATATACATCTATAAAACTATCCTAAACGTTAGGAGTTGCACAAAACTACAAACACGATCTTAATTGTAAACAAATACTAAAATTGTTTACATTACATCTTGTCTGTAACATCGCTAAGCATTTGCAGCATTCCAAAACTATGCGTCCAGTACTTCGCCCAGTTGAAGCTTCCGAGAAAATTATATACCAACATACAATCATACATACGACTCGAGCCATCAATCGAATCGATCAAGCGTGAACGCGTTCCATCTCTGTCCGACCGGGGAGGCTAATAACGTTAGAAGGGGATGGATAGATCGAAGAGAAGGGCAGAGACCACGCCTACTCGATCGAGCTGATAATGAAAAGAAACTGGTTCTGCGCGGGCGCATACGATTTTTATCTCGTCATGACTCGAGTTCGCGATCGTAGCGCGTGCTCCGGCTTTGTATTAAAATTATCTTTATTGCTCCAAACGTGGGAGCAGATGGTATACGTTTAAAATTCTCAAATTATAAAATGAGTCATGCACGAACTGGAGACGTGATAAGAGTCATTGGCACTTTAATAACTTGCCACTTTGATGATGTGTGGCTCGATCGAGGTTCGTTTGTACGAGACAATGTTAGGTTAGGTTAGGATTTATTGTATTCTTCCTATAGAATCACCTAAATAAATACATTATTTTGAAGCTTAAAGGTTCCAATTGCTAAATCCTTTTCAAGATTTTTTTGAAATTTAATCCGTTTCGAAGCAGAGATCTGGAAAATTATATGAGTTCAATATAACTGCTTGCTTTGTACTAAATTATGGTCATTGTCAGAAAACTTTTTATGTAAGTGCCTATATACCTAGGTAGGTAGCAGGTTGCCGAGGATCATAATATTACCAAATACTTGTTGACAATGATACAATGTTTGGCTGAAAATTGTATTTCAAAGCTCTAATAATGATTTAAATGTTTATCGATTTCTTCATATTGCCTTTAACCTTTTAACATCCTAGTTCTGAGCACGGGTTTCTCCTCTCGAAGAATTCTCATTTGCGGATTGGTATTTCTCCTCCACGACAAAGCACCTTTCCGAAAAGCCACAAAATGACGTGCATAAGTGTATCAGTGATCCTACCTATATGAATAAAAAATATTTTGACTTTGACTTTGAAATCACGTTGATGGAGGGTGCATGGAGGGTCACGTAATATGTTCTTTTTATCTTAGGCTCTAAAATTTTAAAATATAGTTAGTAAAAATTCAGAGAAATTATTAGGTGTAACGAAGACATCCCGTATTATAGCGAAGTAATGAATGAGTTGTTGTTATCAAAAGTAGCGTTTCTGTTGAAAGTTGAAAAGAGATAAAAATGACAATATGATTAACTTACGATTGTGTTTGATTACTATCCTGGTCCTTTTCCCAGTTATGATTGCAATTCATTTATTTATTTATAATATATAAAATCATTCATAAAGGCGCGTGAATTCGGCCAAAACACTTTTGCCCAGCATGGTGGACTATGGCATGAAAGGTTACATGATGTAACCTTTCCATTATTAAAGTATATTGGCATTTTGGAGCTCAGGCACGGTTAAGAGAGTCGAAAACACAATCAATAAATAAATAAATAACGCTTCACACTCATAGCCCCACACTAGGATTCCCTGTGTCGTGGGTGCCATGGACAACACACAAGACAAGGACACTCACAACCAGACCGAGAACAGAAATTCAAACTCATCATTCAAATTTCCGCCTCACTGGGAATCGAACCCAGGACCCTTGGCGCGGCGATCCGGCATGGTAACCATTGCGCCACACGGGTCGTCAATCAATAATTCTTGACAAAAATTAACCGACTTCAAAATTACGGGTAACTCAAAAACTACTCCTCAAATCATCTCGCTCAAATTTAAGTTGGACCACAAGACAAGCACCAGCTTTCGATTAAAAAAATAATCATCAAAATCGGTTCCCCCAGTCGACAGTTCTAAGGTACCTAACAAACATAAAAATATACATTCGAATTGAGAACCTCCTCCTTTTTTGAAGTCAGTTAAAGATTATTACCTCTTCTAAACCTTATACTATATTCGATGCTCTTTAAGTGTATCGATTAGGAATAAATATTTTTAAAGCAATATATCTGTTAAGAACTTCACTCATCATAACTTGACACCAAGTGGTTATTTAGATATAGTATCATCAAGCACCACACAATAAATAGCCTTTAGAACAGGAAAACAAATTTGAGGAAAATGGAATGGTTCCTGCAATCTTTACGAACGATAATGTTATTGGGCTTATGGCTGGCAAGGCAGCTTACCAAGTATAGCGGTGGCTTTGCCTCAAGCAAACCGTGCTAGGTTCCTTGTAACATTAAGTGATAAAAATAAATTTAACAGACAAGCCGTGGAGCTGATGAGGATAATAATATTCTGTCTTATATACATACATTAATATACATACATACTGCCTAATATGGCCTGTACCGGAGTCCAGAAGTGGAACAGTTATTGTGATGAGTATAAGTAATGATTATTACAAAATCACGTAAATTGTCTAATTATCTTATATAAAAGAATATTCATCGTGAAATTACATAGCAAATGTGGTAGTATTTTTCTGACATTTTTGTATGTCACTGACTGTAGCTCAGTATAATTTAAATAGGTACAGACCTATTACACCACGCTGGCCAAGTGTGAACTGGTAGACTTCACACACCTTTGAGGAAATAATAGAAAACTCTCAGGTGTGCAGTCAAACCACTTCGAAAAAATCTAAATAAGATAATGCATGACCTGTAAACTACATAATATGGATGGTAGTCAGAACGTAATGGATCATGATTACATGAGTCGGAGGCATGAAATTTAATGATTAAATCAAATCAAAAAAATAAGGTCACTTAATGTAGCTATGCCTCCGAATTCGTGTTTTTGTGTTGCATTCAATGTAGACGTATAGACAATTAGACATATAATAACAACATCATAGTAATCATTGATGTCTTGCCAACCATGTATTAAACGGGAAATCTCCTTGTGAACTGGATTTCCTTCAAAACGAGGAGTGAGTTACATTTATGATGGTTACGACTGAGTGTGTGAGATTTATTTATTTAATGACAGAGATAGCATGCCGAGCAGATAAAATAACTCTACCACTATGCACACAGTCGGAAATAAAGTGAAAAGTACTACACGACTCCTACCTCGCTTCATTGCCTAGTCAGTTGTTGAGTGCACCATGATTAGAGGTGATTGGCTAGCAGCATTGATAGACACTCTGATGAAATATAATCTAACATTTTAACAAAAAAAAACCGACTTCAAATGAAGTACATCCAATAAAAAAGAATCATCGAAATCGGTTGGCGTGATATTGAGTTATTCGTCCATTTATCGCGCACATACTTAATGCAAATTTAAGCTTATATGCTTTTGAAATGGATGTCAGTGTTAGATCTCGCTGAAATTTATGTGAGACCACACGACAAGCACCAGCTTTCGATTAAAAAAGAATCATCAAAATCGGTTTACCCAGTCTAAAGTTCCGAGGTAACAAACATAAAAAAATACAGTCGAATTGAGAACCTCCTCCTTTTTTTGAAGTCGGTTAAAAATAAGGATGAAGGAATAATTTAACAGGAATCTATTAAGAACATTGTGATGTCAACAAAATGAAAGAAGAAACTAGGTACATAGTATAGTTTATTTTAAGCAAAGCAGCTAACGCGCCTAGCAATGCCGTCGTGAAATAAACTACTTTTAACCAAACCAAAATGCCATAATAGGGTATAATATTTTGCCCGTGATGATATCTACCATAAAATGAAATGAAATATCTATTAATTTGAATTTAAACGATTTCAATTAAAAAAAGTCATGTTCTATAATCTTTTGCAGTACCGAGGTGCGAATCAAGCGTTAAAATAAACTTGACAAGTGCGAGTTAAATTCACTTGGAGAGGGTTCCGTACGTTGATATATTATTTTATTTACCATTTTTTTGCCCTTTTCTTAAGACTTCTACAGGTTTTACCGTCATATATAAGTTAAGAACTATTTTCAATATTTTCTCAAAATTCTAGTCTCAGTAGTTTTATGGAGATAAGAGGTTGAATGGTCAATTTTCCTCTTAAATTTTCATTCTTTCTTAATAAATAAAACTATACGATATGGTTTGCAAAAATGTTTTGTTATTTCGTTATTTTTTCCAAAATTCATTTGTTTCCTTTATACCTTCGTCTCTGGGTCACAAAAAGCACATGAGTACCAAATTTCAACTCATTTGTTGCAGTAGTTTCGGAGAAAATTGGCTGTGAAGAGCAGTCGCCTAGACACACGAATGAGCCTATAAGGGTTCCGTTTTTTCGTTTTTCATTCAGAACCCTAAGAATACAGTAAACATTAAAAAACATGCGACAGTGAGTAATATTTTCTCACCCTATAAATATAAATTAACATTAAATTTATTTTCGCTACCTATGCCTTATTTTAACTCGTTTAAAACGGTCATAATTTTTGCATGCTATCTGTTTATCTTGTATATATCGTATCATCAATAGTAATATTTCACATCCATTACAAAAACATGAAAACAGGTTAAGGCATTAAAGGCTTTTGAAAATAAAACTCGATCATTAATATTTTCGTTGTGTCTACTCCTCGCTAGATGTCACTACGTATCTCAAAACGCACGAGCAACTCCTGCGCAGCTTCTACTAAAGCCATCTCTTGATAAAATACAGAACTACAGTTCAAAATCGACCAATATAAATAGAGCTCCAAGTACGTTTTAAGGTGCATAATTTTTCAGTACACTTCGCCTTAGATGAAGATAAGTGTGGAAGGTCTGATAGCTTGGTTGGCAATAATTCGATTTTAATAGTAGGCTCGGAGATATCGAGATCGGCAGAATATGAGTCTACAATTATTTTTATAACGAATGATTGCGTGAGTGAATTGATGTTCGATAATTTAGTCCTATAATGTCTGAGTGGGATGGATTATGACGAGCTGACGACCCCTTGGAATTCATCTCGTGTATACGGATCAATCTTAGTTTTTGTTGTAATGTTCTTTAATAAAACGACCGGATGTTTTAAATCCTTAATATTTATGACTATTAGAAAATGAATAGGATTTAGGGATAAGATAACAATGGATAGTATTTAAGGATAAGGACATAGTCATAATAATTTTATTTAGGAAAGCTCCGAATTTCTCCTGCAGTATAGATCAGTGATTGATTAAGTAGAAGTATAATTATTTTCAGTTATAAAATAAAAATTAAATCTAACGCAAACCTTAGCCAACATGAACGTTCATATGACTTTGATCCACTAATAGCTTATTTAAACTTTTTATCAACAAATTAACAGAATCATGCATGTAATCGACAACATAATGTGAATAATGTTCTGTAGTCTAGGTTCTGATTACAATATTTAAGTTTTACAAAGTTGCAAGTTTGCAACTGTTAAAGATGCCAGAGAAAGTAGAAGGAATATTTAAGTTAGTTGGACTATCAATATATTTATTTAAGTCAATGTAAAATATAATTTTATGTCTAAAAGTGTAGTTTGATGAGGATTAGTTAGTAAAAGTTAGGTTGGGGGCACGAGATCTGCGACGGCGGATCGATGACTGTTATGGAGCAATGCAAACAGCAGTACAGCATACTATGGGAACGCGCACGAAATAGGCGAGAACGGAGCGGGGCGATGAGCGATGCACGGGCGGGGCTTGACGACACGCGATGGAACTAGACTTCGATGATAGTGCGAGTACATACTTAACATAGTGTCGTATTGAATTATAATTTTAAAGTAACGGTAGTAAATCTTTTGCATTGACTACCAACCAATTTTTACGCACATGGTAAAACGGAATTTAATTTTCACAGAATATGGTTCGTGTAATATGGATAACCTTTCTTTTTTAAAATTTTCAGTGTAATGCGAGATTGTAGATCCTCCACTAGTAAAATAATGCGAGGATGTAGAGCCTTCAGCATCATTAAAGATTTAGTAATCTGAGGGTAGGGTACGTTCTTCTTGTAAATAAGCTGGCACAATTAAAGATTCGTCAAAATGAATTGATTGAATTATTCACAAAGAACAACACAGTTTTTGTAGATACATTGTTAGTATTTAAAAAGGTAAATTATATATTAAAACATCCAGCAAATTTTAAGATCGGCAATGATTCATGGAAGCTCAACTGACGGATGCATTTTTTGTAAAAATACCAAATTTTAAAAATTTTGAAGAAAATGCATCTGCCAGACAAGAAATATTGAACGAGGTATTATTAAACCTCGTTACAGTAAAACAAAATAATAGGTACCTACTTAAATGAAAAAAAAAATCTTTATGAATAAAATTAAACTATATTTCATATTTAATGTAGATAGTTCAAAATGACACTATAGTGTCATAATAATCAAGGAATTTCTGTCAAAAAATTCTTGTAACTTTTTTTTTAATTTTAGCGTTTGCTAGTTGTACTGCAAGAAGATTTGGTTGCATCTCCTGGTCTATAGACCATCCAAATGTCATTATCGTACTTGATTTAAAATAACGTTTATCGGCGTGATCGCCATATTAACGTTACGAGCGAGTCACGAATCGATATTAAATCGAAACTATTAAAATCGAATCAGTGACTTCGTCGACCCCCATAATGATATGAAGAGAGCGCATTATCTTAAGATATTTGAATTTACAGATATTTTTTGAAACAGAATTTGAATGTATCATTCTGTTAATATTACATTAATAACTACAGCGAACTGTGGAATGCATTTATAAATTAGTGCATAACGGTGGTGAGATGTAGATTCCTAAATGGCCTTTAAATGGAATAATAGTCCTAGTTTATAATTCATTAGTAAATAATTTCTACCTAAGTTGTAGAGTGGTAATGGTAGGTATCTGTAACTTTTCATTACAGTATTGATAGCTATATTTAAAAGCTGAATTATTTGTAATTTAGTTGAAACATCACTCGTCATTCTAGATTTAGGTCTAGATGTAGGTACTTGTGAATTAATTTTATTTGAACTATTTTAATAACCTGATTAGAAAAGCAGTTTTTGATTTATTACTGTTGTAGAAAAATTTGATTTGTTCACATTACCAAGAAAAGGAAAAAGACTGCACTAGTAATAGTAGCAATGATCTCTAAACAAATATTCAAAATCAGTCCAGTTTTAGTTTTTAGTTTTAAGATTGTGAAGTCCCGGCCATGTCGTTAGGTCCGCAGGTATCCATATCAGTTACACGCCGTAATGTCATAACCGTCCATCCAATACGGCGCTTAAAAATGCTGATGATTGACTTCCTTCGCGTGGGCGTACGCTTCGGACTTGGGATTAAATTAACAAGATTAGATTGGGCTTAATGGCTGTGAGACGGCCCAGGCGTCGATTGCAGTAATTAATGAGTCACTATCGGGTCATGAGTTTTAGTTTTTGAATTCAAAATATACGTATCACTTCCGCGTTGCGTTTGACGAGACTATAGTTTAAACTAACCTGGCCACGGGATATTTGCCGTAGCGAAAAATATAGAAATGTACTGATCATGCCACGCGCAGCGGCGAATGGCGAAGCGACCGGCGAAATGTACTGAGCGAATTGCGCGAACGACTAAATTCAAATTCAAATTCAAATCAGTTTATTTGCACGACTAGCGGCGCGGCGGGCGACTAAATAAAGCTAAAAAATTGATTGACTAAACCTAAAAAACTAATTGTAAAAATTAAGATTGAAAGAAATATAAATGTGAAGAAATCATCATAATAACTCTATAAATAGAATAGTTATGGGGCTTTGAATTTGGGCCCCACTGCGCCGGAAGGAGGGTTATGTTTTTCGAGTGTATGTATGTATATTTATCTGTAGCCTAAACGACTTAATCGATTTCAGCTTAAAAGATGCCGTAAGATTCGTCTTAATTGTAAAAGTGATACTGGGTAGGTATGTATATCAAAATTGAAAAAAAAATTACTCAAAACAAATTAAAACAAATCCCTACAAACAAATTTAAACATGGCTTTATTTACAAATGATCTGAGAAAGACGAACAATTAAGTGTACCTAATGTTGGCGAGATGACTTCCTCCTGCACCCTTTGTAGTCTTAGTGTGTCCCGTGTTTACATACAATGCCATACAATTGATCTGATCAGGCATATTATCTTAAAAGGCATGCCCACATTTTACTGAGACGTGTAAAGTGTGAGGCGTGTGACATCAGTTTTAGAAAATAAACTTAAAAGAAAGTTACAATAGTCTAACAAGTTAATAATAAAATAATTATTAGGTACATTAACAAATTCATAGTCCCAACATAGAATTTATAATTGTGGCCAAAACTATTCAATAAGTAGTCTAAAGAACATTTTAACATTAAAAATTACTTTCTAATATATAGTACTTTATAATGATGAAGCGACATATAAGTACATAGAAATAGTAAATGCTATATTTCAGATTCAATTATTATTTATTAAATATTGTAGGATTTAATATTGAATTTAAATATTGTATTTCATAGAATATTTAATTATGATAAAGAATAAAATAAAACGCCTTTCCTAGCATAATGGCCATAACGGCGTATATATAATTTTCTGAAGTTCATCCAAAGTCAGGTTGAACTGCCGGTATTGGGAGCGTTTATAAAACTCCATGGAACTTAATGGTGTAAAATTTTGTTTAAGATTTAACAAGTTTGTTTTGCTTTTATTTTGTCATAAAATAAGAAGCAAGCAACGAAACCATATAGCACAATTTTTTTCACAATATGATGTGCTGACACCGCTCTATGCCTCTTGGGCAGTATGTCGAAACCATTTTCAAACATGTGCAATCCAGCATAGAACAATCTCATTTTCTAAAACATTTTCGAAGCCTCATTAAAGATTAGAATTTTTATGTTAATATCGTTACAGTGTAATGTGTAGGCACCTTAATTTGTAATCTACATAGTGTTGTCGATTCTAATTCGTGGGGTTGGCTGTGGTATTGTTTCGGTGATACGATATCATGATCACTATTATGCTATTAACTTTTATTGTTTTAAAGATTTCACTGACACCTAATGCAAAGGTATTAAGTATATAAAAAAAATTAAATGTAACATTTGAGTTTTGTATTCTACGAGATCGGAAGACGGCTGACACTTAGGAGACCAAATAACAAATCATTGTACCAAGTCGATCCACTTGATGATGGTATGTAGACACCATACACCATGTATGACTCCATGGATATCAGTAGCAACAAAGGTACAACCAACGCATTGCAGACCTAACAAGACGTGGGGATCCCCATACTACTTCAGAATCATCGAAACCTGTTATTACTCATTATTATTTCAGGATCAATGAAACTACGACCTGAACATTTGGTTGAAACAAAGCAGACTAAATACTCTACAATACAGCAAGAACCGGAATTAAACTACAGTAGAGAGTCAAGAGTTCTTAAACGCGGGAAACCTGGAACCATAACCACGTCGTTTGTTAACCAATTATTTCAGAGACCGTCTTGGTTACTACGAGTACCATCACAAAGTTGTTAAAATCTTACCTTACCTTCTTCATTTTTACCCGACTATCAGGAAGGGTTGATTTTCACGCGTATCTTGCATGTATGTAGGTATGCGTGTAATATTCTTTATTACCTCTTACTTTCTAAACTACTGGACAGATTTCTATAACTAAGATATTCGTTAGATTTGACTTGATAACCCAAGTGTTCCTAAATAAGTGAAATAAAAAAAATATTGTTGCTGTGAGATGCCATTGTTTGAAGTATCAAAAAAAATAAAAATAAATCAAGTAATGAAAAATGGGTATCAAATTAAAAAACTCACCATATCGTGGTAACTTTTGATAGCAGGCGGGTTTTTTAATTTGTAATTTTTTTCTTTCTTACTTTATAAGTAAAAATGTGATCTATGGTCTATCTGAGTGCTAAATTTCATGAAATTCTGTTCAGTAATTTTTGCGCCAAAGAGCTACAAACATCCAAACTTTCACATTTATAATATTATTAGTAGGATTTATTAAACCTTTCTGTATTAAAGTAAAATTAAATACGGTGCTTAGTGAATGAAAAATGTATGTATTTCAGCAGCAAATAACTACACATACTGCTCTAAGAACCACTACATCATGGGCGACACAAATTTGGGATCTCAATTAATCAACGAACAAAGCGATCAGCACACCCACACAGACACAACATATTAATTATAATTAAAATCGACTAAACTATTAGCATATAAATCACGAAATTACAACAGACCAAGATCTGTCATCTCGCTTCAGATCAGTCGAGGATGTGTCGGAGCGGAAGCGATGAGCGAGTGCCTGGCGATATAATAATATGTGTAAATACAAGTGTTCTTCCAGTTCGAAATTCAAAATATTAATTTTATTATTTACATGTATTACAGGTGAGGCAGCAGTGCTCGAAGCTGCTCGAAACAGTTTTAGTTATCTCAAATATCGTAGGAATTTTTTTAAACATTGTATCGTGTCCCTTTGCATGATATTTAAAATACACGTTTTTAATATTATAGATAACATTATGTTTCGTGTACAAAATCTGTGGAAAAATAACGACTCTTCAAAAAGTCATAGTGTTTGGTATTATTTTACCCACTAACTTATCCAGAGATTATGGAGGGATAGATTATGGAAAAAGGCCCAGCATGTAAGGATTATAATATTGGGCCGTTTTCTCTAGATTTTAGATAAATGTAAAACGAGAATGGTGCTTAGAAACAAATGACTGCAGGTGAAATGTTAATCTCTAGGTGTCGAACATCGTTTCTGTATCGTACAGTCATACAAGTCCGTCAACATGACGGATTGAATTAATAAAATGACAAAAAGGTCCATTATATCGTGGATGACGTGGATATTGTGACTTTCAATTCAAATACAAACACTTATAAATTGTATGAGATATCCTACGTAGTAAACGGGCAGTTTACAGATGCTGCATAGCATGAAATTACATGTAATGAAAAATGAAGCTGAAATCAGGCTCCAAACGACTCGTCGTGTTCTGGTGTTCTTCAAAAAAGTTATTGCATGCGGTCCAATTTCGTAATTTATTAACACCTATTAATAGCATATGGAAATTTGGATTGGATTGCAAAGTGGATTTAATTATTGTCAGTCAGAAAGGATATAATATGGCTAATTACCTTAACACAGATTATAAGAATTACAAATGACATAACTAATAATATGACTTAATTAAGAAGTATTGAAACATGAAATAACTGAATAAGTCAGAAATTATTAATTTAAAATTTATTGAATTTGGAACGTATCTTTCTGTAGACTATGAAATACACACAAATATTACACAAAAAGTACACAAATATTATTCATTTTTAATTATTTTTTTCACAGTGCATAAAATTCTGTATAACCCACCAACTTATCTGTTATTTTTGTGCATACTATCAAAAGAGAGTTATAAGAAAGCTCTTAAAGGATTAGGCGCCATGACAGAATCAGTTTCCGCCACAAAAGCCTGCCCTCACATCCATTGATTTATGAAACCACGCGAATAAAGCCTGCACTGTTCCACTATTTATTCAATTAAAGACTATTTTCGTGCGGCAACTGGCGAATGGTCATGCTTAGTCATCGAAACATTAAGATGTAACCTTTAAACGTAGCAAAATCTTCTTTTATAATCTGTAAACCAGGATTACTTCAGAAGCCGCCCATGAACATCTGGTACACGAGAATGAAAGAAGGAATACTAACTGTTAAAAGGGATATTAGCTTTATAATACAACAACTAACGCATTTCAGTGATTTATTTGAAAACACGTAGGTACGATTCATACGAACCTTTTCCTTGTACCCACGCAGCGTCGTAATATAACTAAGGGTTGATTGAGCCTTTTCATTCAAATAGGCGATATGAGGATTGCTTCAGTTTGTCAGTTGGTCAAAGCGTCAGTCAGTACTATTTGGTGTTGCGATATCAATGGGGCCCGGTTGAGTGCTAACGTTTTAGCTAGTTATATAGAAATGTTGTACAACAGATATTTTAGCAGAACACAAATATTTAAGCAAAACCCTCTCTAAGTTCAATTATACAAACTTGAATTAATTTAAACAAAACGAGAATCACACCAAGAACCAGAACCAAATCCAATTCCGCCAACTGATTCTGTGAAATTAGATATAAAAATAATTCCGTCTGTATTAATGCAACGCATACATTAGCGGGCGCATTGTTGCGACCACAATGGTGTTGTGAATCAAAGCGTATACCGAGTTTAAAAATATCGTCCGCACCACATAGGTATACATCACGTATACCTGATGTACGAGTATACTGCGGATACAGGGCTGTGATGTGAAACTCGATTCTAAATTCTAAGTTAAGTATGTTTATGGTGAAGAAGTACTAAAAGTAACATCTCATAAAACTAATCACCGTTAATATTTACACTATCAATTAGTACGATCTACGAAGATACCAAAAATTGTATTCAAATATTGGAGTTTATTGGAGTTTACTCCTTAAGAATCGATTTTCATATCAGCCCTTGGTATGGAAATTTATAGGGAGTCAAAAAAAACTTTCTCCGTTACGTTTACGTTACGTTATGCGTTATGTTCGCAACTAAGCATCTAGATGGCGTTGTTACTGATTTGACGATTTAATATAAATAAGTGTATCAAGCATGCTTTCAATAATTTAAAAAATGCGTTCAGTTACCCTTATTTTCTTATCTATATATTTTATATTTTGGTTGTTTACATGTCCTCAATAATTATATGAATACATTATCAAGCTAAAACTTCGGCTTCAACCCCTGAATGGCCCTACGGTGCACATCTCTGATAACCGAGAAGGCCTAGATCCTAGAACATACTTTACCACTATGTTATAACGCTTTGTCCGAAGTTTTGATGCCGCCCAAAGTCTTCCGACATAGCTTACCTACTATTTGAGATAGCAACTGGTAACTTTCGAAGCATGAAAGTGAACAAGATTTTTTGCCATTGACTTTGCTCATCTCAACTGACCGCACCGCTATTCTTAAATTGATTATTTTGGACGGATACAAGTCGCCGGGCTAGATAAGAGCGCAACGAAAACTTCCATGAATGAGCAAACACGTAAACGCGTCTTTGAAATAAAGAAATCTGTCTTCGCCTTTCGCTATTAGTACGCATTATGAGAAGTCTATTATTAAGGACTTTGTCAAATATATTTTACACAGCAATATAAAAATACAAATCCAGACAAGACAAGTGACAATCCTGCAGGAATAAGTTCGCGTGGGCGACAGACATGCGAAGCCTCTGAATGGAGCAACAAGCCAAGTTTAAGGGCTTTGGTAAGTAGTTTGCCGATATTACGGATCAGGATTTGTTTGACAAGTTTTTAAATATAATTAGTTATTGTTTGACTAACTTAATTTTAATTTCGTACGTAAAATAATATTTCTTGTCTTTATTTGGTGCAAAATTTAAACATCTTTGATTTGGTGACGTACTGTTAGTATGATGACGTACGAGATAATTTTTAAATAAATCTTATTGAAAATTTTAAAATTCAATTAAATACAGTGCATATAAATATTTTTTTTCATTTAATAATTTTTATTTAATTACCAAATGTTTTGTTGGGATGGTCGATTACCTCTCATTCTGAGAGAAAGCAATTAATATTATATTTTTAACTGTTACTTTTCAACATCACATAGCACGTCTCCAGCAGTATCAAAAACCTCAAACAATCTATCACAGCCATAGATTATTTAGAAGCCTCAAACCACTCAAAGTGAAAGAGGCATGCCATAGTTCCTTCATTCATACTTAAATTAATTAATAGGCTATATAAAATAATATAATAAATCACAACTTATGTCACTTCATACAATGCTGTCTTCGAAAAGAACAAAAAGTGACTTGGGGGTTTTTTACAACTGGATTTATTGTCTATTATGCTGCATTTATAAATATTATTGTTCATATTCTTTGAGGACTGTCTTTGTGTTCTGTATAATGGAGGCTTAGTTTGTCCTCGATTTCAAAGGATATCAATTATTGTATTGGGTATACCGCCTCATTATTACACATCTATCCTGTCACAAAATAAACAAAATGCTTCTCTATCCTACTTAGATTTGTTATAAGTGAACAATTGAACCCTTTTATAGTAAGACGAGTAAGTGATATTAGAGAGTTTTTCTTTACAAAAAGTGGTATATGAATATTTTGATTACATGTATTAAACATGAACTTCGAGTAAGGTATGAGGAAAGCTATGGAAATAGCCGGCAAACGATCTGACGGTAAGTGGCTATCGTCGCCCATGGACATCATCAACACCAAAGGCAACACTGATGCGTTGCCGGCCAAAAAAGGGTGAAGAAAAAAAGAAAGAACTGGCTCTCAAGCCCCAGACGGAACACGACGAGTCGTTTGGCGGCTAACTCATGCTCAAGGGTGGTAGCTATCCAGGCGAACCCCACGGAGAAATAATAATATCTAATGGTATTAATTAACAATTAAAATCAATATTACCAATATAATCCCTCCGAGGGGCCCTACCACCAGCTGGCCGGATTGAGTCGTCTCTTACGACACCCATCCGGCGTGGGATTGGGGTTAGAATTCTAAGCCGCCCCAATATACGATTACGGCACGGCACGGCTTACGGCGTGAATAGGCTTTTAGTAATTCAATGCACTTATCATCCTAGACTTCATCGCCACTTAACATCACGTGGGATTGCAGTCAAACATCGACTTGTTTTTTATAAAAAAAATTAACTTATGTGGAACCAGTCCACTGACTATCTTTCTGTATGTCATCATTTCATCACATCCGACTAAAAAGTTTTTGACCTTAATTGGCGTCAATTATAATGTTTATCGACAATTTAATTTTTTATAGTTTTTATTCAATAGGTATTAGCCTCATTTACAATTCGTAGAAACTATTATGACAATCAACCATAGCCTTTAACCCACTAATTGTCATCCATACGGGATGATCCATTTCTGTACAAATGATACGCAAAAGATCTTTAGTCTCTAATATATTTTATTTGGAAATAGACTTTGGGATTAATACAATAAGATTCAATGTGGTTTGCGTAATTTTTGTGAATGAGTCACTTCGTCATATAGTAATATTATTGTTTAAACACATTTGACATCCGCTCGCGCCAAGACCGTGTCAACGACTTGATAGCTTTGAATCGTTCGTTTTTTGTTTTTTTTTTAATTTCGAATTTGTGTTCAATTTTTTTAGTATTTATTTTTAGATGTTTTTGTTTTTCGTATCTTTGAGTAGGTGAGACGTTTTTGGGTACACAGGTGTAAGCCTATTTTTATAAATGAATGTGTAGCGACTAGCGACCCTACATTTGTACATTGTAGATGAGCAACCCTGTTTTGATTACCATAGTATTAGAGAATAACATTGTTGTCATTATTTGTCAAGCTAGAAAAATAGCAAAATATTGTATTATTGAAAATATTGAAAATATAAGCATGCAAAGAGAAGGAATATAATTGTATTTTATTGTAATTATCTGAGATCCCTGTGGCTATCCATACAGGGTTGAGACAGATAATTATGTTTTAAAATAGACTTAAATTTTGACTAAAGTTTAGGCCTTCTTGAGACGAAGACTATATGTAGTTATATAAATTATTTTACTAAAGCTATTAGTTAGATTACACAGTCGACCCCAAAGATATTTCATCATTGGTCGACCCATTATTCAGGCATTACCTTTTCATAATTATTAGTATATTCATATCATTATTTCAAATAAACACTTAAATGTTTACACACTCATACCCCTGCAGTAGGTTTTTACCTGTGTCGCGGGTAGTGTCCGACCGAAGCTTCGGCTTCGGCTTCGGCTTCGGCCACCTTCGGCCAAAAAAGCACCTTCGGCCAAATCTTCGGCTTCGGCCAAAAATTTGCCGAAGGTTTGGCCGAAGCCGAAGGTTTGCTAGTTGTCAAATATTGAAATTTACTGAACGATGCTAGAGCGAGACGGAGAGTGTGCAGAGCAGCAGAGTTTCGCCGCGCCGCCGCACCGGCCCAAACGAATCGGCATCGCAGTTAGTAAACTAAACGTCAAAACAAGTTTGAGAGCGCGTCTTAAAATCTCCAATTGTTACCAAAAATGTTTAACTTAATTATCCTAAGAAATTACTTATAAGTATTGAATTTTCTCAAAAATTCCAAAAAATTATATGTAAAAAATAGATATTGAAAAAGCGTTAAACTTTGCTCAATTATTTTATAGAAATATTTTGTGTTCGTCTGATAATTAAAAAAATGTGACTGATTTGATTATTTTTGTTAAAATTACTTTAAGTAAATAAATATTTAATTAACATTGTATATTTGAAACTTTTATTTTTGACAATATTTTATTACCTACTTGTATATGTTGGTCACTCGGCTCGTTATTGGGGTAAATCTCTAAAGCTCTCACAATATGTATCTAGTATATTCTGAGATCAAAGTAACTATCGTATTTCTCAAGGTCAATGACACCTTCGGCTTCGGCTTCGGCCGAAGGTTTTGGTGAATACCGATTAATCGGCTTCGGCTTCGGCTTCGGCCAGAATTGCACCTTCGGTCGGACACTAGTCGCGGGTGACATGGACGACACATATAACACATCATAATAACACCCATGACTCTAGTATAAATATTTATCTGTCACATAAATATCTTCCCTAGCTGGGAATCGAACCCGGGACCCCTCGCTTCGCAGACAGGGTCGCTACCAACTAGGCTACAGGGTCGTCAATAAGCACAGCCCAAGTAACAAAAAGTGGTCTTGTAGTGGTTCCGGAGCCAGGTCTATAACAGGCTAGTAAAAGTTTATAACCACAGAAAAGGGCCCATTTTATACGCGTACTTTTGCTAATAAAACACTCATAGTAGACTTGGCGAGCACCACTTAGACCAATAATACGCTTATAGTTGGACTACGCAGAACTATTTGCTCCTGCGAAGCCAGCTATGAGCATCTAATAGAACCAGACAGGAGTGTAACGTACTCCGCGCTTCTATTACTAGCTACTTCAAACATTTGTGAATTGGTATTGTGTTGTTGTGCGGTTGTGGAGAAAAAAATAAAAAAATAAAAGGTAAGTTCATCTATTTTATATAAAATATATTAACAAGTATTTCGCACGTAATATTATACGTGCATACATGTTTGCACGGCAAACGCGTATTTTCGGTGAAGTATATTGTGTTTTACATCTCAATTTTTGTTCGCCTTTTGAACACGGCGTATTTACAAAGTTGTGTTAAAAAATAATATTAGTCCTAACAGCATTGTCGCGCCATGTTGTGACGTATTAGAGTTCCGCACACAAATGTTTTAAATGCTTGTTTAATTTTATTTAATTGAGTTTATTATTTTTATGTTTCAGTTGTGACTTTGATCGAACTACTATGGTCATATTTCTGGACGTAGACCGTTTTTTGACTAAAAATGATATCCGAGCCTTAAAAACTGCGAGATGGCCTTGGATTGAAACTCAATTCTTATTATCTCGCAATTGCCATGGTTTTGGCAATAGAGTATCAACATATCCTAGAGAAAGGCCAGTTCACATTGTTTGGAAGGAAGAACACATAAAATTATTGTTAAAAGAAAAAAAATTTTGGTGTGAAAATTGATTTTGATCTCGCTTTAAGATTATTGTAAGAAAAAAAATGTTATTGAAATAATAAAACTTTAATTTTGTTTATTACAGACTTTTATTATGTTCACTTACTTACAGAGTATGTAACAAAGGAATGAAAAATATTTTCCTACCATACAATATACTCACCATTTTACACTGTACAAATGCCCAGTTATAAAGAAAAATAAACGCGGTAACAATGTTTTATGTTTAAGTGCATTTATATTATCAAAAAAGAAACAAGACAAATGGTTTCTCACTAATGATAACCACGTGGTTGAATTCATATCAGTTTCTATAAAAAAAATAGTCTGACCAGGAGCAAGATATAGAAATGGTTATGTTGTGCAACAAACTCAAGATACATCTTGAGGTCTTGAAAATTATTATTTCGTCCGGAACCCTCACCATTTTCTACAGATCGTTCTTGGCTCGATGTAAATTTAGTACTCTGCACACTTATCATTTGTTGGTATGTTTTCTGCACTTTCCTTTTATATGAACCGTTTTTTTTAACAGGTTCCATTTGTTTATATCCATTTTTGTAATAATTTAATAAAAACCCAATGACTCAAAAGATATCAAAATGGCCGTGAAGATGCGATAAATATTAAAAGCAATTGTCTTCTTAAATGGTCTTCACGAAGATATCTCTGGACACTAATAGTTTTACAAGAAACCTTTATAAAGAAATTAAGACTATAACAGCATTAGAGAGTCCACAATAATACCAAGTACACTTTCTCTTGAAGGAAACCACTGTAGAACTAATTCACTTATAATTGGCACATAAAGTTGACTTATAAACCCCTAAAAGGTCAAGTAACAAATGCAAATGGTTCTAAGTGTATTTAGTTTTATAAATTACTATTACTGGCTTAAGATATTTATAGCGGATTTATAATTACTTCTTGTAGGCACTTATAAGTGTAAGTTACTGGAGCAAGTTTTCTCAAGTGTATTTACACCTATACAACACTTTTATAGGCCATCTTAGCATTTACTGCGCCTATAATTTCGTTCTATAAATGACTATAAGTGAACTTATAGGAAAAGGTGTACTATAAACCCAAACGAACTCCGTGTAACCTGTTATAAGCTTGGTAGTAAAACCTGGAACCACTAAGAGAGAGGTACTAGTGCTGTGAGTCTATAAACTGTGCACTACAGGAGAACTTTGTTACTTGGGAGTATCATGACTTTTCTCGTCTATTTATTCAAAACGTTTTTATATTGAAATATCGACTTGTTATTAATTGAGAGGCAGAAATTCGACGACAAACTTGATATTTCCCGACTCATTATACGATCAATTAATTTTGTGTCAGTTGATCGACTCGAGGATTTAATAAATCGGCTAAGCGTCTCTTAAATACATTAGAATATAATTAATCAGGAGGAAAGTGACTTACTTCAAAGGCTTCTGGGTTTCATTTTATAAGTATATCTTTAAAGGAACATCAAAAATTATATTGCCGGCGTGACGAGGTGGTATGGATGGTGAAAATGAGACATTAGCGTGAAGAAACTTCTATCTAAAATAAAATCTGCCCCAATTGGATTCGAATCCGAGACCCCGTGCGGTGCATAGGCTTTGCTCAGACTTAAAATTATCCGAACAAAAATAATGATCCTAAATGAACGTTAACATTTAGCCGTTTTTATTACTTTTTTCTAATTAACAGAAATCCGAACAAAAATTATGGTGCTTAAACAGCCTGGACGTGAGCCGTTTCATATGACTTTGATTTTTGTCGTATTATCGAAGTATCAGTCACCTAACATTTTGACAGTTGTCGGCAATGATATTTAAAAACTATAGATACGTCATGCCCTTACAAATCAACCAAAAAATCTGTTCTGAAAAGAGCTACAACACACACACGTTTATCTTTTGTTTCACTACACCAATCACTCTACAATTACAAAAGTTGTATGTCAAATCTCAAGCAATTCTGACAACAGTCCTCTGACAAGCGTGCCTATCGTCTTGTATTGACAGAGCGACTAACGAGCAGACGATGTCAATTGACTGCTCTTACGATCTTCATCTTCGGCGTGCTAGTGACATTTCTACCTCTTTTTTACTTATAATATCATTGGTTGTCGGAGCAAAGTCCAACTCTAAGTACGTCCTAAGATTAGACCCCATTACGTTTTAATATTATTTAAAGTGCATATCGATGTCGGATGGTTTAAAAAAGTTTTAAGATATTTTTTAACAACAAGTATGTCGTTGTAACGAAGCAATGTTCAAATACTATAAAAACAATTTTACTATAGCATCAAGTGGCGCAGTCGATGAGTCAATCTAACTTTGTCGAGACGAACGAACGCGTTTATAGCATTTATGAGAGCCGCAGGTTTATAATAAAACGGGTATTTCAATAAATGGACAATATTGAACAAATCTGGTAAAATATATTATATTGGTTTATGAAAATAGTCGAAAAGAAGCAATCAACTGATAAAAAAATAAATACAAGCGCTGTCCTACACAGCGATGGTACTATAAGGTAAGGCTGTTTAAAATTAAAATTTTATTTGTTTTTAAAAATAATTAACACAGATTTACAATGCTTTATTACATATTAAATTTCGTATTTAAATTTCGTATTGATCTTAATAAAATAATCTATACTGTACTAATATTATTAGGCTGAAAAATTTTCTTGTTGGGTGGAACGCGCTAATTTCAAGAACTAGGTACTAGTTTGAATTGAAAGAATAGATTTGTGTTGGATAGTTAATTTATCAAGAAAGGCTATATAACATCAGGCTACGACCAATAGGAGCGGAACGTCAATTAAAAATGTTGCAAAAACGGGAAAAATTACCGAACCGAAGCAAGGACAGTTACTAGACATTATATAAAATAACAGAAAAGTGAAATTAAGTTAGTTTGACACTACAAAAACTTTAAAAAAGCTCACCTATAAACCTCCGGACTGCCAAATAGCACTGAGCCTAGCGTGGTGCACGGTAAGTACAAACTCTGTCGTTTTCAGGGAAAAATTAAAATCAGCTGATATTATATTTATATTGTATCTCAATGAGAAATAAAGATCTAAACCGAAATACAGTGTAATTCATAAAATACTTTCACTGGATTTATTTAAAAAAAAATGATTTCACAGTCTCACTGCGACACGTAGCAGATACAGCTTATTTTAAGTTTTTAATGAAATATCCTTCGCTGAACTCGATCTTGCAAACGAAAGAATAATTTAGTAGCTCCTGCAAATCCGAAGAGATTGGATAGCTTAGTATTAAAGAGTCGTGTTTGGACATTGAACTTTTCTGGGACTGGTTACATGGTTTAATTAAATAGCAAATGAAAGTGCACTTTGCTTACATTCATTTCCCTTTTTACATTATTTACATTACCTAGTAGGTATACGAATCTATATGTATGATGATTGAAATGGTAGGTATGTTGATAATTTTGATGTAAAACCACCGACGAAGCCTGGTGGTTCAACGTCGCCCATGAATATCAGTTATATCAAAACAGTCATCCATGCGTTGCTAACCAAAATGGAAGCAGGGACTGCACCATAAATGACTCCACGACACTGTCCACGAACAAAAAATTTAGTCTTTTATACAAATCATTTTTAAAATACCTTATCAGGACTACTGTCGGGATAATATCATAATCTTACTTATTATTATGTGAAAGTTTGCGAGGATATTTAGATGTTTTGCTACTCTGTCATGCAAAAAGTACTGAACCGATTTTCATGAAATTTAGCACACAAGTAGATCATGGTCTGGAATAACTTATAAGTTATTTATTATCCCGAAAAACACGTGCAAAGCCGCAGGATGAGCGTTAGTTTACGATATTTATTTTTAGATAAGCAAGAAGCTAACTTGGTAGCCACCGTGCCAACCGAGTGAAGGTTCCGAGGTTCGAATCCTGGAAGGATCATACGTGAGAGACATTATTTTTTGAGGTTTACAATATATTACCTTTAAATGTGAATGTCACTATGAATCCTGGGGGTGAGAGTGTGTGTTTTTATTATTCCTTGCCGTTGATTTCCTCAACGGGTATGTCCCTTGTTGTGTATCGTTCAATGTTATTTATACGATGTTTTGCTCCAACCTTCGGGATACAATCAAAACTTTGTCTTTTTCTCATCTCAATCAAACTTTTTTAAATGCTGCAATGCTTTAACTACTTGTCTTACTGCACGCTCGTTAGCGATAAGCGATCAAAAGCGAATGACACACTACAACGAGTTATGAATTCCGAGCTAAATTTGGTTTTCATTGTTAAATTTTAACAACACTTGTGGTTTGGTTGGGTTGTTTGTGATACAAAATGTATTAAGATGCAATTTGGAACAATATATATATTAAAGAAATCTTCGTGATTATAATTACTTCACGTGCGAAAGTCGAATCAAAGAGTGAGATAAAATAAAAAAAATCATCCCTGTTATTACAGGCACTATCCTCTTAATAATGAACTCTTCATCCAAAAACACATGCGATTTCTAACGAAATGGGAACAAAATTTTCAGAACATATTATTTAAACTTTGACTTTACAACTTTAAACCGTGCTTAGACAAAGACAAACTTTGCTCAGGCAAGAATCAAATGATACTAGATAACTGATACACTGATATATTGTTAACAAACTAAAAAAGTAATATAAAAGTTGTTGAAGTTGAAGTTGATTTAGTAACGTTATTTTTGTTCGGATAATTTACGCTTTATAGATATCACCCTAACAGTGGGACCTATTCTTTACATTCGAACGACATACCTTATTTTGTTCCGGCAATAATTCCATTCCGTTATCGCCTTTTCATTTTGCGATATAATACTTTATCCGGCGGTAATATGAGAAATGTTTGATGAGTACAGATAAATCTCAAATTTTTTTTTATTATCAAATTATCATATCGCGTTTTATTATCACGTTTTAGTGGAAAATTACGGTTATGTGAAGGAGAGGAAGGAAATATCGATCAAGGCAGTAAAAAGCTCTTACAGTCGGCTTTTGTCTGTGTTTTTTCAGAGCCTTTCTGTTCAGGTAGTTTAGAAAATTAATAAGAGGGTTTTCGTTAGCGGAAATCTAAGCGCGTTAATCTTTAAACAAACATAACGCTAAAAACAAGTCTTACGTTGTAATAAATACGCAATCAAAATAGTGGTTATTTGTTACTTGTAACATTTAGTAACATGCAATCACAAGTAAAACTACCGTCCTTGAATAAGCCGTAACAATAAAGATTGCCATGTTTCCAAATACGCCAGTTATTTATTGAAAATCGATGTATTTTTAAAATAACCGTAAGTTTACATTGCGAATTCGGACACGGTCACGGTACAAATTACTAAATCCAAAGTCAATATAGTATTCGGGCAATAATCGTCAGTCTGTAGCTTAAACGGTGGATAAGGAGACGGTGCAGAACATAAGCGAATGGCGGGCTTGAGTTGCCGTTCTCACTGTCACTATCCTGGCATTTTTTTATGAAGAATCAAATATTTTTATGTGGTTTTGTCCCACCGATTTTAATCTATTTGCTGCAGAAATTAAACCCTACGCTTAATTGAAAGCTGTGACACCGTACGGTTGTATAAATACTTAGTTGAAATAGATACACGCATATTTTAGACTATTTAGTAACATCACTAATTAAATTATAACCAATAAAATACAGTATTTATACCAACCATTATAATCCTGATTACGATTTTGATATATAGCGACAATTAAAAATGTAAGCAGAATCAGAACGAAATTATTTTATAAATTCGTTCAAACGCCAACGCTCTTGAATGGAATAGTACTAAAAAGTAATGTCCACATTGAATTATAATAATGGTCACCTTAATGTATGTCTTCTTCAGTAAAATCCCTGGGTGTTCACATTTTTTCCTGTCAAATCAGGACACGATCGAATACCCGCTGTGAGATCGAAAATACGCGTTTTTTAAAAGGGTGACAACACCTTACTGCTTTTTTTCGGAAACAGTTTTAAGATCCCCAGGGCTACCAATTTCTTCGTTTTATTTATGGTACAACACTGGGTGATGTTTATTGAACTTGTAATTTGTGCGTATTATTTTGCAATGGCTATTGATTTCTTACCTTTTTAAAAGTTACTTCACTGTTATTTTATTTTTATGTAGATTTTTAGTAACTACATAAAATTTACTAGTCGACTTTTAATCCAATTTAAAGAAATATTTCTACTACTAGCCAAAATAGGTTTGTTATTAAATAATTTAATTAGTTTCTATTGTTTTAAAATAATTTTTAGGGTGTAAATCACTATTCAGTACGATCTTTTGCCCGCGGCTTGGCCCGCGGTAGAGTCGTTTCAAAACGAAATTTTTAATTAATTAATATAGTGCATTCGCGCGCGGGTGGATATCGATTTTTTACAAGTAGCCTATGTGTTAATCCAGTGTAAAGACTATCTCCATTTCAAACAGTCAAATCGGCTGAGTATTGTGGCGTGATTAAGGAACAAACATAAACGTTTAAATAAAATAATACAAGATAAAAACACTTTTTACCTGCCACAAATAAAAATGTTGTAATAAAAAAACAATCGACGGACAGGCGTCGAATTGACAACTTAAAATTTGAAATTGGAATTCAATTGACGCGCTCCAACATGGCCGAATGAGCTTGAGCGCGTTCATTTGGAAATCGAATGTTATAATCGGAAAATATTATCGACAAAGTTGCACGCACATCATAGAATTAATTAAATACGTAACGTTATCGGAATAGAGTTGATATTTGACTGCTATTTATAATTTAGTATTGAAAACTACATTGGTATTTTGTATGTTGAGTTGATACGACGTGGGTACGGTAGCGACGTGCAACCAATCAGAAAGATCGAATCTTATTTGAATTCCGATGGAACACCGCAGATGACAAGATGATTGGAATTAAAGACGGATCTGAATTAATCATTTAATAAGTAATACAATCTCAATATTTTTTACCGGAGAATGCAATACAACTTTGTAAGTTATCGAAATAAATACTAAGTGGGTTTTGATACAAAGTTAGAAGTAGGATAGGAACTAGCAAGCGGCTAGAGTTCACAAGAGGCAATAATAGCGTAGTGTTGGAAACTACCTCACGTTCGAGGCTTGGGTTTTTAGTGGCTTTTGTGTTTCTTAGATATAAACGCTTCACACTCGTAGCCTCACACTAGGATTCCCTGTGTCGTGGGTGCTATGGACAACACACAAGACAAGGACATTCACACCCAGACCGAGAACAGAAATTAAAACTCATCATTCAAATTTCTGTTTCACTGGGAATCGAACCCAGGACCCTTGGCGCGGCGATCCGGTATGATAACCATTGCGCCACGCGAGTCGTCTTAATGTAGATAATGGAATGGATAGTTTTAGTATTTTATTCATGACGTCACATTGTAACACATCATCATAATAACACAATTTGTTACATATTGTCGTCGTTACGTATGTGACGCCTTAGTACTTACACACACTCTTAAATATTAACCCAGTATGACATTTTGGCTCAATTGCACATCTGAACTTCAGTTCTAAAGTGAAATAAACTTCATCCGTAGATGCTTCAGCACTGTAACACGACGTAGCACGACGATGACAAACACAAAAACCTCCATAAAACCGACATTTCTTCAATGGTTTTTCACAAATAATCGTCACGATTACAATATTGTTTGTTTTATGAGCGTCGTCCGTGTGCCTCTCGTACGTGACGGCTGCGAGATGGAGCTATCTCCAGCATCAGAGTTCATTCACTCTTCACCAACTACCATGGGTATGATGTCTGTGTCTTTGTCCTTTGTTGTTTGATGTTTTGTTATTGATAAACATATTGTTGTAGGTAGCTAGATCTGACCATTCTGCCCGCTACAGGCTTGCCCTTTTTACCCAATACCTTACCAAGAATTGTTGTTTATAAGAATCAGTTTCGGAATTCGCATTATTTAAAGGAGAGACCCAGCTTCCATTTTTAATTATGGTTATCCAGATTTAATTATGTTTATCTAGTAAATAAGACGATTTTTTTGGTATATAGTTTACTTTTGTCTAGTCCGATGTTCTAGCACAGATTACATATAGTTCGTGGCTGAAACCCGATATCTCCTTTGAAATAAATAGACGTGCCTATCATTATTTTTCAGTGGTATCTCTACCAGACTTGTACGAGGATATTTCTAACATGTTTCTGTGCAAACCAGAAAAAGTGTTAGGCATGCGTTGCCTGCCAAAAGGAAACAAGGACCGGATTATTGGCTCTCCAATACTGTGACCGAAGTACGTGTCTAAAACATTACGATCGATTTTAGAAGGAATGTATTAGCCAAGTGGGTGAAATGCCCTACGAAATGAGTACGGGATTAAACTGGAGTGATCCCCGAGAGGACCAGGACTGGAGATGGGCCCATTCAACATGGTATCGTCCGTTGCTCACCAGGTTCGCCATGAACAGTATTGGTTAGCGTAGACTGAGGGATAAATGAAGCTCCTCACACCTATACATGCTTATACGCACATATTCATTGACAAAAAATTATGATATAGGCTCTAATCTTTTCTTTTCTATTTCCTACCCTTAATAGTGTTCTAAATCATTCCTTATAGTCCAAGAGCTAGTGAACCCTCCGAGTAACGGTCTTCCTGTAAGGTTAGAAATTTGTACACTTATGATTTATAGCATGCTAAGGGCAATAGCCATGACCTGCCAGGCGTCAACCCTGCACGTCATCAGCCCCTTTATTTTTTAAATTGTAAAATATATAAAGAAAAAAAACTTGTTCCTGTAAGCTTAAAAATTTAATAGGGTGTAGTTTATTTATTGTAAATCTTGTAAAAAAATTGACAGGCGATTACAATGAGCAAAAGTATGTGACAGGTGAATTGAAAGGTGCGCATTTGATGAGGTAAAATCTGTGGATAAAATAAACTTTCTCCTGTATAGTTCAAACTTGGATATGTTTTTGAGTAAACGTTTTAGAATAAATATGTACAATGACAGGCGATTTTGAATAGCATAAGACCTTGACAGGCGAGGGAAAAGCTGCTAAGGGCGTGCGAGTAAGAGGTGTTACGTGAACGTCTATAAAGTGCGAGTGACATGAAATAAAAATAAAAATGATAAATACATTATATTTTATTGGTTTTAATGTAATCTACATTAGTTTTTACATTAATTTTCTTCATCATTATCCGACACTTCACTACCTACTACTGTTTTCATTATCATCTGACTCTTCGATAATCTTTTACTCTTCTGATAATAGAAAAAAAATATTTTAATAATCAATAAGGTCATTAAGAATTGAATATCAAGCTCAATTACATAGGACTGCATATTAAATCTTATTGAATAAAATAATTGTATGTTACCTAAAATGTATTCCTCAGTTTCAGTTGATTGTGCTTCGGCAGTATCAGTAGGCTCTTGTAAAAGTATAGGTATCATAAATTTTAGTAGAAGAAAGAACCGTATTCCCCTCAAACCAATTGAAATCGTAATGAACATCAATTAAGTTCCAACCGTTATTTTCAGGGGTAAGGATTGTTGGTTCCTTTAAATGATAATTTCGCTATATATTTGTAATAATTATGCATTTCTTAATAATTGTTGTTGCAGTTCGCGTTGGCACGGATATAGATTTGATGAATCATAACTTCTTAGTTTTTTCATGAATATTTTAGAATAACTTGTATTATATATGTAGCAAAGAACTTTTCATAACGCGCATCATTAAATTTTGAACATTTCGAACCGTACATTTAGCATCTGGGGGCACAGCCGCACGGCCGTACCATCTTTTTCTCGAAGCAGTTCAGGCCATTTTCGAACCCCTAAAACTTCGTTATGGATAAAGCTAGAAGCCTGAATTTTCAGTCACCAAGCAGGCATTGTATGTATATTTCAAATTTCAATCAATTTGAACCAGTAGTTTAAGAATTATAACTAGTCAAAGTTTCTTAATTTCGTCACTCACTGACCGATCATCAAAACTCTAAGGCACTTCTAGCAGACATAGAAACTTCAAATGTAGAACACAGTTAGGGTTTAGTGTATAAATCAAGGAAAACCTAAAATATTTTGCAATTTCAGTCCAGTTTTCTATATACACAAACTGCATAATTAACTTTGTAATCCCATATAAATGTAAAGCATTATAAAATTACATTTGCAGTTAACGAATCAGTGTACCTGTATTATGTATAATATAATCCCACCAAAAACATAAATGTAAAAAAGGAGAGCCAAGTTCAATACAAAAAATATGCTTGGCTGTGGGCTTTGCCGCAAAAAGAATGGAGGCCTAAATGAGTGCCAAGTTCTATGTAAAATACAAATATGTATTTATAGGAACAAAACAACATTATGAACAACTGTTAAACTCTATTTCTTTGCTTTGTTGGATACCTATAACAACTGCTGTTATTTAAAAAAGTGAGATCTTAAAGTAGGTTAGATTTGACTTGGCCAGTTTTCATTACATCAGTCATTTTATAAAGTTATTCAACATTTTAATTCTGATAAAAACTGGCCAAGTCAAATCTAACCTACTTTAAGATCTCACTTTTTTAAATAACAGCACTTGTTATAGGTATACAACAAAGCAAAGAAATAGAGTTTAACACTTGTTCATAATGTTGTTTTGTTCCTATAAATACATATTTGTATTTTACATAGAACTTGGCACTCATTTAGGTCTCCATTCTTTTTGCGGCAAAGCCCACAGCCAAGCATATTTTTTGTATTGAACTTGGCTCTCCTTTTTTACATTTATGTTTTTGGTGGGATATCATTACTTTTTGTAAAGAAAAATATACCCTTTCCACAAATCTTAGAGACTAAATTGACGTTTCATGGGTCACCAGTTTCGGGTGTAAATTAAATAAATAGTGATGAACATAAACCGGAAATTGAACCGGAAAAACATTAGCTTTTACGGTGAGTCGAATATTTGTATGATTATTGAAGAGTCCCTAAAACTGGTATAAAAATAAGTTTAAGCAACCATATTATCATATATAATTATATTCATAATATATTTACCCTGATTAACTGAATACAAAAGTTATTCTGCTTAGAAGAATGAGTATTTGATTATGGTTATATTCGGTATACAGCTAATTTTATACTATTTAGCCGAGTACTAAATTAGCCGAGTACTAAATATCTAGATAAATATGACAAACAGGCGATTCTCACACTGCTCCACGCCCCGCCACACAGCGTAGATCTGCCTCACCGTGCATTGTTTTAATGGTGTACCAAAGTATATCAGCTTCTATGGAAAACACGCATGGTTTGTTGCGTTGAATGTGTTGTACATTACAACGACTTTCCGCGAGGGACAGCAAAGGGAAAAGTATCCGTAAAACGCGTAAAATTACTGGTGGGGCTGCGGTGCGGTCTACAACAGCTATGTTCGAATATCTATTTGGCGGAAACTAGCGCCATTAATTAGGGTGGCATAACTCAGCAAACTTCACTCCGTTTACAACAGCCATGTTCATACATATATCTATTTGTCACAAACTAGCGCCATTTAGAAATGGCCATTATTGGAACCTCTATTTTCTGTAAACAGCTGGAAACTTTTTTTATTTTTCCTTCATATGAGATGGCCCTCGTTCTACCTCAATACTCCATGCGCTGAAGTATGCCATATTGAGCCCCACGTGCACAGAGGCCTTAGTGCGAGTTTTACGTGACATAACGGGCTCACAATGTAAATGCGAGTTTGCTAAGATTTGTATGGGATCGAAGCTTTTCTTTTCACTGCCGCTAGATGACTCTGCTTTGGTCCCATACAAACTTTGTATGGAGACACCACTTATTTTTCGACTTTTTTAATTTTTTTTATTTTTTCCTACGTTTACACACAATTACCGAGCTGGATTCCAAATTTCATCCTTCTAGGTTATCTGGAAGTAGGTTAGATTTAGGTACTATATGTCAGTCAGTCAGTGCTAAAATTTACGACTTTTTGACCTTCATATCTTTGTAACCGTTTGAGCTAGCTTCATGAAATTTGGGCTTCTGCATGTCCTTATGGATATAATCAAACACACGTAGTTTTATGTGTTTACGTTAAAGAGGTTTTGAGTTATAGAAGGGTCAAAAGTGGCACCAAGTGGTTCGTGTAATATTACACTCGGCGCTGGCTAGCCAGTTCCTTTGCTTGAACTTGGCTTGACACGCTGCCGCGTGTCTAGATGCCCCCAGATGGAATAATAGGTGTAGATAGGTACCTAGATATTATTATGTTCAAAGAAATGAAAAAGCAAAAATGGGACATGTCTTATGAAGTTGTACCAAAATCCCGCAAAATACTGAGTAGACTAAATTGCCCGAAATTGTTGGTATTCAAGAAGTAAAAGGTGTGGGAAGGGCAAAAAAGGAGGATTAACTACAAAAAGAAATGAGATGCCATCAAAAACATAACTTGTAAAAAAAACAAGTCTCCCAACTCAGTTCTACCGTAAAAATTTGTGAGAACCATGTAATGCCAAGTCGGTTAATTTATTCAGTCACTACTTAAGGGTCCTTCTGTCTTAAGTTATTACGTAATTAGCTAACCTAACAACATTCTTATTGATTTATTAAGATATTTTTTGCTATTATCAGAAGAGTAAAAGATTATCGAAGAGTCAGATGATGATGAAAACAGTAGTAGGTAGTGAAGTGTCGGATAATGATGAAGAAAATTAATGTAAAAACTAATGTAGATTACATTAAAACCAATAAAATATAATGTATTTATCATTTTTATTTTTATTTCATGTCACTCGCACTTTATAGACGTTCACGTAACACCTCTTACTCGCACGCCCTTAGCAGCTTTTCCCTCGCCTGTCAAGGTCTTATGCTATTCAAAATCGCCTGTCATTGTACATATTTATTCTAAAACGTTTACTCAAAAACATATCCAAGTTTGAACTATACAGGAGAAAGTTTATTTTATCCACAGATTTTACCTCATCAAATGCGCACCTTTCAATTCACCTGTCACATACTTTTGCTCATTGTAATCGCCTGTCAATTTTTTTACAAGATTTACAATAAATAAACTACACCCTATTAAATTTTTAAGCTTACAGGAACAAGTTTTTTTTCTTTATATATTTTACAATTTAAAAAATAAAGGGGCTGATGACGTGCAGGGTTGACGCCTGGCAGGTCATGGCTATTGCCCTTAGCATGCTATAAATCATAAGTGTACAAATTTCTAGCCTTACAGGAAGACCGTTACTCGGAGGGTTCACTAGCTCTCCAGCTATTACTCTTCCTTTTAGTCTCCATAATTAAGTACTAGCTGCTGACAAATATTTGTCCTTAATTGTGCACCCTACCCTGTTTCCAAAATTGTTCACTTTATTGGCTTAATAGGTTGTCTGGAAGAGATTGCTATTTAAGTAATAAGACCGCCTATTGTACTCGTACTAGTTCCTGTATAATAAAATGTATTTGGATTATAATTTTGGTGTACAATAAAGAGGATTTTGTTTGTTTGTTTACACAATATAACAATATCAATATTCTATAATATTTTGCTCCGCAGTTCAAGTATAACAAAGTGAGCTCTTAATGAATTCGTTTAGCATCCAGGAGTTGTTAAGACGAACCCGCGCGTGCAGTACAAAGGCTAAACAATATGATGGTGAACAATAAAAGATGTAAGAACAACAAATAGCAAGCGGTGACCACACCGTACGACCACTCCGTTTGGGCCTAGAGTTAAAAATGCAGGATCGGACAACGTTTAAAACTTGAACACTGAGGGAGGACGAAATTGTTGTCGAAGAGATTAAGGCACAAAATCGTCCGTCCTTCCGCGTTGAATATTTTTTGTACATTTGTGTACATTGTATGGAATGTTATCCCTTTCAAGTGTTTGTCATTTTTCCATAGCATATGGACAAAACAGATTTTGGCACATATCAATGAAACATTTTTTTGTTTAATTTCAGTAGGTTTTTTTTTAATAGTTATAAAATCCCATAGGTAAAGAACTTAACATGATTGGTGTATAATATGAAATTGCTGGAATTTATTAATCAATAGTTATGACCTAAAAACAAAACCACATTTTGCTACATAACAGCAACTACGCTCTCATCGATCCCCAATCGAGCGCAACTATATCGATATCACCCCAAGCCTCTTCCATTATCCCTATCTATTCTATTATAACGTTAAAGCATTAATATGTAACCTTCTCGAGCCGTGGGTGTTTCCTCGAATAGAAGCGAAGTCAGGCGTAAATAATAACGTGTCGCAACTAAGATCTATCTCAGCCTATAAATTGATAACCCTTATAATGCTCTCTTATAAGAGCACTGCAATTGAACGCAAATCTGCTTATGAGTTCCCTGAGAGGATTTCAACTTTTGTCGGGTTACGTTGGTGATGTCTGATTTGCATATACAAATTGTGTGGTGGGTGGTGGCTGGTGGGTGCTTTATTATATCTTTTTCTTCGTTTTATCAGAAACAGTTTAAATAAAACGTTGAGCTGGGGTACAATCTGCCAAGCTACTCCAGCACGCATTGAAGGGTTGATAGGTTTATCCAAGTATTGGAAAATTTGTATGCTTTTTTCATATTGAGGACATCGTTTCTCAATAAAATATGTCATTCTACAAAAAGCAATATTTTGTTTTTAATTTTTAAATCTATCTCGCTTCCTTCCTGCAATCTCACAGAACACAACCATTCATCAAACCATTAACAGCTAACAAATAGTGACATTAAACACAAAAACTGCTTACCAAAAATATGGCCAAGTCAATAAAACAAACAGAAAAAATCATGTTTAATCTATTAACACCCAAACGGTGGCCGGGTCGCAACGACCCCGTATAGGATTTTAATTTACTTCTATTTTACGAATTCTCTAACATCTTCTCACATTTATAAAATTAAACCCAATTTATACCTTACACGTTTTATTTAAGACCTGTTGAAGTGTAAAACTTAAGTTTGTATCACTAAAGACATTAACAAACATGAGTTCGAGAAATTCGTCCCAAAATGACCCAGCCGTTTGATTTTCAACTTTAATACGTGGTCATTAAGGTGTCGGTGTTGTGATTAGCGTATAGTTAAGTTTGGTTTGTTCAGGTATTTCTTATACGCGGAGGGTCCGTCATAAATAAATATCTAGGAGGCTTGACAAATGAGCGAACAAGGCAGTTATAGAAGCGGCTTGTCTGAACAGACACAACCAATGTATCGCTTTGCAATTGAAAATAATTACCAAGCTTTTTAATGTTCAATGATGAAAATACTCGTAAGTACAGCCACTAATTATAAATGTAAATTTTACTAAGCGTCTTGCTTGTTTTCTGTTTGTAGATAATTTCATATTTGAAAGATAGTTTATATTTCGTTTCGTTTTACAGCACTGGACTATTTTGACCCATTTTTCGGCAAAAAATAATCAATACATATTTATCAAAACAAACTTTAAGCATTTTTTTTATTATAGCATAAAACTTTTAATTTAAAATGTTTTTAAACATAAATGTAAAATAATCAAATTGGATGGTTTTGGATCGCTTAGATGCACGAGACTCAAATAAATGAATTTGGTACTTATACTTTACTATACCTACTACCTATTTTGTGTTGTAGATTATCTAAGGCAAGGCTTAATATTTTTTGTTTTTCCAAAAAAAATCTGTGCCTATTATAATATTAACTTCTGATTTTTGTGACTGTGATACTTATTTATATTTACTTTATAAGTTAGTCTTACCCAAAAAGCCTGTCATTATTTTGAACGTGTCCACCAAACAAACAAGCAATCGAAACGCCATAAAACATGAACTACGAGCCAACAAAAAATATCAAATTCGTTTCGGTGCGGCGTAAACACACACAGAATTCATATTAGCCGATTAATAAATTCCAAGAACCTGGAATAAGACATAAATTTTAATAAAATATACCATAACGCGGTTATCGGACGGCGTGATCTTAAGTGCACTCCGTGCTGTATTGTTTCAACGTTTTAGATTCTGAGATTTCTCGTTTTGGAATGAATTTTCGAGATGCGATTGAGCTCGCGGACAGGTGGTTGACATGAGTCACAGTCCACGGATCATGCGAGCGGAACGAATGGTTATTACTTCTCTTATAATATTCGCACGTTGATATTTGGGCCATGTGTATTCGGATTTCGGACTATTCGGGCATGTAGGTATGTATCTAAAGGTTGCGATTAGGGTTGCAGCATACTGGACAACGTATTCGAGCGTATGAAAATTTCGCATCATTGACAATTTGACACGGAGCAAGAAATATGGGTATGTGGTTGTTTCCTATTATAATCACGATATTGCCTACAAGACTGGAAAGTAAATTTATTTGAACTTAAAGTTATTAGTAACTGTGTTAATTATGTTACAATATGTCCGTTAATTCTTTTTTCGAAGTCACTTTGGCCCCAACTCAGAGTCAGATAACGTAAGAACTTGGAAATATCTAAAATACTTGAGTTAGCCACTGATTCTCAACCATGCTCTACGAGTCTTCAGTAATGAGAAGAAACCGTTGAGATTCTGTCCTTGCCGGTTAAGAGTTAGTAGTCACAAGACGGCGACGGAGCGCTTGCTAGGTGGTAGAAGTTTAACTTCTCGTCATCGAGTCGCAAATTCCCGACAAAAAACCTCCATTTTGAAATCCGTTCAAAATCTTCCAATTTCATCCCATGTCCTATGCATCGAATTATCGTCGTTTTCTTCTCGCCTTACGCAAAACAAACAATTATCAAGAATTGCATCTTAATTTCGATTAGCAAGCGAATCCTTGCAATCATAATAATGACGAGAGGCCCCCACACAATTCGATTACTAAAACTACGTAATTAGACCCGGGATGCGGCGGAATCACCCGATGGAATTGCTTTGAGACCAAAATCACTATAATTGCAAGACATCTTCAGCTACCGGTCTTTAGACTGCAACCACCGGCGTCATTGCCGTCACTTTCACACGTATCGAATTATCTGTGTCTGTCTCGTTCTAACTTTTATTCTCATGTTTTTTACGACTCCATCCAAGAAGCTTATGCTGCTCGAATCTGCTAAAGGAATTTGAGATTAATGTGTCTTGGATAATGTGCGAATTCGAATGGGCTTTCTATTTCGTTACGCTGGATTGTTGGAGTGATTGAATTACTATGATTTAAGGGCACTGCCAGATAGACGTTAACAGTAACTGTAGAGTCGCTTTTAAAAATTTTTGACTTTTTCCTTCAAGTCCCTTACTACTTTAGTTTTTTCAATCAATAAACGGAGTCCATGAACGTTCAAACTCCAGTATCTGTACGCGTAAAGTTGTGAGGATCCCTAAAACTACCGGCAACTGTCTATCTATTAAAAAATCCACTAACTATTGGATAGATTATTGACTCGTTTATCGGCTACTTACCTGCAAAAAAATAAATGTTCGTTATTAAAAAAAAGAACAATAACTTTGTTAATAATATATAAAATGTGTTCATAATATTCTAACTCTTGTGGCACAAGATTAAGATCATACATAAAGAAGGACTTTGTCAATAAAAAATATTTCCATCAATAAAATTTTACTAAGTACTACTCCCCCTACATTAACTTCCCCTACATTAACACAAATTAAAAGATTTCACTAAATGTGGCAGTGTGGCAGCGTCCTTACGTCAAGCTTAGCTCAATTCAGCTGACCCGCCGTCAAAGGCGCCGCGGCATCGATGCGATCCCGACTCGATTTGCCTGCCATTGTAATTATGTTCATTCGATTTTATTTTTATTCGATCAATCGTTTTGTGTCTCGGCAGTCCGTAATCCACGGTAGATGACTACTGTTTGACTTTGGGATGAATCGAGATTCGGTAATCAGATAAATTGATTTAGTGTCTGCGTGATGTTATGTTTTTGATGTAACCGATCTGATCAGTAAGATTTTATATAGATAATCAAATCCATAATTTGACGGACTAAATTGACAATAGAGTCAATCTAACACTTCGGGCTGCGTCCGAGTAGGGCGAAGCCAATCTTGTGAGATTCAACGCCACTAAAACGCAGACGTGTCTATTCACCGTCAAGAGGAGCTCGCTCACCTTGGCTCCTACTTTTTGGAATGTGTTGGATTATACCGACTGCCTTTATTATGATTCAGTTGTTAGGAGTAGAGATATCCTCGAAACTCAAATTTGGGCGGTTCATTGGAGTCAATAGATGAGGAGAGTGGTCTCAATAGATCAAGGCTAAAGCTGCTGCAAGGAAACTTGGTGTTCTTGCGAAGGTGCGGCGGTGCTTCACATCGAGGCAACTCTTAACCTTGTACAAAGCTCAGGTTCGCCTGCCTATGATGTGGATGTCTTCAAGAAAAGAGTGAATAGGCTTTTATTAAGTTAATATGTTCACCACCTTGGACCACAAAATAGAGTGTTGCCGTTGTTGTTGGTCAGTGTCGATATTTCAGTATCGATGCTGTCCTGTCTAATGAAATTAAGCCTGCTGTGTGAACCCGAACCTGGCCTGCATTTTAGGGTATGGCTTGACTAACATTAGGAGAGGAGACCCGAGCCTAGCAGTAAGACGGTTATGGATTACAATGATGATGGTGAATGCTCTGTATTTCCTTGTTTCGGCTATAAGTTTTTATTTATGAACTATAAATAAAATAAATATTTACATAATTTTCATCCTAAGGAAGATTGAATCTTTTCGAAGCTACTATCATTATTACCCGACAAAGTTTTGATTTCAATCATAGACTAATACATCTTAATGGTAATCAAACAAAAAAAAATCAGCGTTATTTCGTCAGCGTTATTTATACCCGTCTTTTGTCAATAGTTTTACTTATTTTTCTCAAATTAATAAATTGGCATAATTAGAAAAATAATCCTGGACATGAGAAGCATTAGGTCGGATGTGTAAAATGCTAACTTTTCAGGAGAGCAAAAACAAAATTGACAAACATTTTTTCTTCAGCATTATTGAACTATAAGTATTTCAGTCAGTATTCTTTTTTTAATATTTTGTAGGCAATAGTACCTTTTAATTTTTATTACAAGTATCACCCTAACTGTTAAAATGAGTTTAATACAATTTTTAATCTATAAAATTTTTGTACATCAGACTTTATGCCTGAAATATATTCATACAAAACATTATTATTACAACAATAAAATCCTATATTAAGAACAGACTTTATGCCTTTGTAGCGATAAGCAACATTTTTTCAAGCATAATACTATATTTGAAGATACGTACTACAATTTGAAGTAAACTTTACAGGCATAAATGCATATCTGCTGATGCTACCAGCGTATTAGGCCAAACATTTTTGATTCATAATAGCTTAAGTTGAAATACGGATCATAAAACTATTAATAATTTGGTGCATAAAGATTTAAGTAAATATAAATGCTTATGGCTCTCGGGTATTTGAAAAAGTCTGTATAACCGACATTATGCATGAGTGTATCTTTACAACGGTAAGAGATAGAGATACCACGGTCAGATCGTTGGAAAGAGAAACAAAAACTTAATATCGGTATACTAAAAAGTCATTTTCGTCGTATGTGCACATCCGACCTAATGATTCTCATGTCCAGAATTGTTACCGCTAGTGGCATGATTTCTAACTAAGATATTAAATGGAAACGACCCCTATTGGTAATTAAAAAGTTAACTGACTGATGGTACCATTCTACGAGTATATTTGGAAATACTCTATTTATAAAGTCCTTATTATATTTCAGTTACGATTCAAAATTAACAAAGAAACAAATGACTCGAAAGTAAGCAGTAATTTTATTTGTCTGTAAAACAATTTACGCAGTTGCGCGATAGCCAGTTATGGTCGAGTGGTCAATGACTCTAATAGATGGCGCTACCGTCGGTTCGATTTACAAATTAAAGAGATGAGCGCGCCGCCTGCGCCGGCGCCGGCCTATATGAGGGTCTATTCTGAGAACATACAATACAAGATTATTGGATTTATTAAATTTCATTGTACAATGCCTTGAGAGTATCTGCTCATAAAATTATAAGTTTTGAATACAGTGTAGTTTAATTTGCGTTTTATATAGGTGATAGTTGACCTGACAGATAAACGCCCTACCAGGACGGTGGTAGAGGTACATTGTTAAGTATAGTCGAATTTAACTTGGTAGTTAAGCACCTCGTGCCATTACCCGAACACTTAAGCATACCGCATCACTTACAGTGATGGATTTTTTGTAAATGGTCGATAAACTTTCCACCACTACCATCTACTCGTACTACCATCTACTCGTACTACCATCGACGACCCACCTGAATTTAAGTGGTTAACGTCGCCTATAGAAATGCTTGGACTTCCAAATTCAATACAGAATTGTGACTACTAAATAGCATACCATATTGTAATCAATCTCAATTAGAACTCAAATTATATTAGCAATTCGCTAATACATTGTTAAATTAGTTGTTGCAATTGGAGCTAACCTAAGTAACCCAAAACATATTATTATTATGAATGCTTAAAGTTACATATTTTACGGTATTCAACAGGTGTCACGGAACCCGAGGGACTGTACATATTAAGTTTTATCACCTGTCAAACAATCAATCCTTATCAATCAATAAAAAAAGTATTAATAATATTGAAAACGGAGCATCGCTACCTAACTTAGCGGAAGACCGACTATCAATTGAAGAATTAAATGAAAAAACTCGATTCTTAATCGATAAAATAGAATAAAAGTCACATCGATACCTGTTATTTATGTCTCCCACGATACTGTTTATAGTTTTTTTTGTATTTTTCCGATATCAATAGCAACGTCAACCTTTCGAGAGCGCGGATAAAAAACGGCTATTGTACAGAATCTTTTCTGTCCTGGATTTACTATAAGAGGATTAGGTCGAGATCCATGACCGCTGAGGCGAAAAAAACTTATGAGGAGAAAAAAGTAAAGATTCGCTTACCTGAGTTTTAATTTGTGATCATCTCCGCGATGACAACTATTGACGAAATACACAGTAAGTTTATGCCGCTTCTGTGATAGATAGCGCCTTAGGGGCATTTCAAAACATGATCTAGGAAGAAAAGTATCAAAAGGAAAAACATTATCTGTTCATATTTTTTATTTACAACAGAAGTTCTGAAGAAGATCAACGTTATCCTTGATAAATAAACAATTTTAGACTTACGGCCAGCATTAGAAGCAACACAAACAACTGAAAATTAACGATTATCTGGCATAATATGAATGGCTGATCAAATTTGGAACTCATTGCTACTTTAGGTTGCTTTAGATATATCTAGGTATCTTGTTGGCCTATATATACATGAGTCATCCACGCTTGACACATGAAGCCCAATCTAACCATCCGAATTTACCATAAACGTAGGATAATTATGATCCTATTTCACGCGGTATGTAGAACTAAATGTACACCTATGTGTATATACCGTACCAGTTATTAAATGACGGAAAGATTGATCTAAATAACAACTAAAAAACCGAGATCATCAGCATTTCGTCAGAAATCATCAAAGACCCCATAAATTGGTTACTGGTATAATTCTGAGCATTTCCGACTAACGTCCACATGCGATAATTTATGAAATTACATGCGCGTGCGCACCGTATAAATCTCAACGGTGAGAGTCGTAAATCGTTCGAGATGTAAACAAAAATATCTTTTTTCTTAAGTACCGACTTATTACAACGATATCTGGGTTTTATTGGTCCACCCAAGAAGGCGAGGACAATGTAGGTGGAACAAGATTTACTTAAAATGATTTACCGAAGCTTGACAATAGTCGATGAACAGAAAATTTGTGGCGAAGTTGAAAAATTAGACGATGAATGAGAAAGATGTCTTAAGGAAGCAAAATAATCTGGATCCATTTCTATTACCATAGAATTAAAGCACCATCTCGAAAATTTATATTATTTTATCATTTTTAACGAATAGGGCTCTCTCAGAATTTTGAATAGAACTGACATAAAAATAGGCAATGGATTAGGATATTCTATAAATACATTAATAACTAAAATAAAAATAGGGCTAAGTAAAGCTATAGTGTATTGTAGCTATTGTACCTGAAAAAATAAAGTACTTAGTTCCCCAAATATTACTATTGACCAAGTTTTTGAGGACTTGCTTAAACTCCACCTGTTCATAATTGCCACTAAAAGATTTCCTTTTATCACAACCTAAATATTCTTTATCCAACGCTACAAAACTCTAAGCTGGATCAAAACAATATCGAAGGTGTACCTTTTCACATTGCAAACATTTCATAGATAGATTTTCCACTGCAAAACGATCACCCTCAAATGAATCACACAGAACCCCGGGGCGCACAATGAGAGTAATGGTAGAACAATGAGGGACTCCGATATCCACAATTCTCGATACGACAATGATGGCGGGAAGCGATCTTCCCGTGTCATCGTGAAACAATCGCGAAATGATTCGAGAGCAGCTATTACCGCAAGCGATGATTGGACACAGACTGTGTAGCTCAGAAGCCCCAACGATTTGATCTGTATTTATTCATCAACGTCACAACCCTATATTTATAATCTTCTAGTCCTAAATCATAATTCCACTGGGATGGTTGGTGTTACATTCGACTATAATTACTATGCGATTAGCTGCGTTTAGCTTGTGATTCCTTTTTCCTAGAAAAGGTTTTAAGAAGCCTATATTCTTATGCCAATTATAAAATAAGTTAAGCTAAATAAATTTTTCAGTTTAGTCAAATTTGTCGACTGAAGTACATTCTACGTTGTATTTTGATTACTTTTTATTTCGTTTGGTTTTAGATGGAGTGTCCAAATTGCGTGTCATAATAAATGTTTGTACGGATGTCCTTTATAGACTCTGAAACCATCCAACCGATATACCTTTAAAAAGTTTCATTTGAAAGACAATAATGCGAAGATGGTTTAAGACCACTAAAACAATGCATTAGGCACATTCAGTCCGTTGATAAAGTCGATTTTCCATTTTTCCCATACAACAATTTGAAGATAATGTGTAAAGATGACGCGTGTCGTTATGTAAAGATGACGCATAAACACACTGTCAACACAAAAGCACTGAACTGTCATTCTCATCAGAATTATTTTTAGCGTCGAGTCGTGGAACACGCCGGGTATCCACTAGCATCAAATAAGTTTTATCAAGTGACTTCCATTTAGTATAACTGGTGATGAGGCTATGGAAAATATCCTAGATGTGGTTCAACTAGCATGTCTAGTCTTTGCCAAACCTAAGGCTATATGCTGGGGGTAGCTCCCATTAATGTAAGTGACTCCCTGTTCGATGCGAACGTTTTTTGTCTGTCTACGTGATTGATAAAGAAATGCCATGGATGCGACACTCTTCATCCGCGATCAATTTTGCTGAATCTCCGCCGATTTTAAGTTCTAATCCGTTGGAATAAAGACGTTAAACAAAACCATCAGTTTCATGAAAGAACGTCTTCTATGCTGAATGCCGATGGAATTTACGCTCGTGAAAAAAGCAAAAAAGACGCTACGTCCTTGGTTTAAAGTTCGTTTTTGAAGTCGTCACTTTTATTTGGTGAATGAAAACAATCGGTTTACACCGAATTGGTTTCAAAGTGTCGCGTGGTTAATAGTGCAGTCATTGAAGCATTATTGCTCCGAATTTTTTTACTGTGAACCGATTTGCGTGAAATTTTGGAATTAGGTTCATCTTACCCTTAACTTCAAAAGTGAAAATGATTTAAACTCCGCACTCACCCTGGGGGTGGTTGCCACCCCTTCTCGGGGGTGGACATTTTTTTTTTCAAAATAACCTCGGATATCGATAGAAGGGCTAATTTTAAGCAAAAAATCACCTATAAAGTTTTTCGAAAAATCCAATACTTTTCAAGTTATTGGCAATTGAAAAATCGCAATTTTTTCACGTTTTTCATCGGTCTTTTGCAAATATCTCCAAAAATATATGTTTTATCGAAAATTTTATAAGAACTAAAATTGTAGCAGATAAAAAAACGAACTATTTAGTTTTTTTTAAATCATTCTAAGTGCAATATTAAGCTAGATATTGAAGATCAAAGCCGTTTTTTATTTTGTCTGAAATTTAATGTATGTGTTCAATGCCATCTAGCGGCGAACAGATGCATTTTATGCATTCTGCCATAAAGAAAGTTTTTGTAGTGCTTGAAATAAGCTTTAAAATGAGCACTGTTAAAGGTCTTTTGCACGTAAAATAAGTGAGCTGTATTGAAAATAAGAAGACCATTTAATATTTTTTCTTTTAAATCAATGGGTTTCATAAGTGCCATTTCCGCCAAAATGAAAATTAATCGTATTCCGCCTAGAAATAACTTTATTATGAAGAGTTTGATAGATTGTATCAGTTTGGCTGCTTCAGGACACATATTTTAAAAAAAAAATCAAGATTTAAAAAAATAAATAAATTTCAAATTTACAAAAAAAAACACCTTTTTTTCATAATATCTCAAAAATGACGACAGATACGTAAAAAAGTGTAGGGATGAAAAATTTAGGTATTTTTCTGACGAACAATTTGGTTTTTTTTTATTTCTGTCAAACAAAAATTGACGGAGATATGATTGTTTAAAGAGCGCGCGGCAGCGCAATCACAGTCTCTCTTAAGCCCTTTAACCCTTCACCGTTTTAAAAAAAGGTTTTTTACTATATATTGCAATGAAGGATGTTGTAGCTCTGTTAATTACCTTTAAAATGGTTTGTTATAAATTGTGATAGCATGAAAATTGAAGGAGTTATGGTCCAAAAACTTATCATATTTTTTTCTACTTAGTAACTGAAAATTTCGGAGTGTGAATATTTGGAGCAATGTGAAAGTACGCAGTATAATAGAGACCCAAAACTATTGTAAGGTGTATATATATACATAATATGGCTCATATATTTTGGAAACGTAGGCATGAATACATATGTAATTTGTAAATATTTTATTCAATAAATGGCAATTTTTTACTCTATAATTAAATTATTTTTAAATATGTAATCATATATATTTACTGTTTTAATTTAGGGGTAGTTTTAAGGGTAGCAAAGTTGAAGATTATGATAATCACTTTCGAGAGTGTAGAATAATATTTAAATCCTTTTCATTTAATCAAAAAAAAAAATTTAACAATTTTTTATCAAGGGGTTGTTTTTAAGGGTTGAAAGGGGGTTAAAAATTTGACTATTATTATAGAGAACAAAATAATACTTACTCTATACTTACATCTTTTAAATACCAAAGTAATTTTTTGTGATTTTTTTAATTTAGGGGTTGTTAGCAAGGGTTGTAAGAATTTCAAGGGGTTGAAAATGATTTTAATATGAGGTAATTGTGTTAGAAAACACTTTACAATTTCAAAACTTACTATTACACATGTTTTCTAGCGATAAAATGGCTCAATGTTAATTTTTCCATTAAGGGGTTGTTTACACCCCTTAAAAATAATTTGCGGAGTTCAGATTATTTTCACTTTTGAAGTTAAGGGTTAGATAAGCCTAATTCCAAAATTTCATGCAAATCGGTTCACAGTAAAAAAATTCGGAGGTAACACCGTATTTTTCGCTTCAATGACTGCACTATAAATCCGAAAGGATAAATCTATAGAGGCTGAATTCAATGAACGTTATCTGCGCCTAATCAAGCGGTTTTGTTCATGATACAAGAATTGTTTGAAATGATTCGTATAAAAAATGTGAAGATTTATAGAAAACTATACAAAGACACGTACTCATGAGTGAGTAGCATAGACTTATTACCACGTGTCCCTCACATATGGTGATATATGCTTTATGGTTTGCACATCACAGAAACATACAGAGGATTTAAACTGACTAAGAAGTACAAAACACTTATCGCTATAATTACATAGCGATATCTTCCAGCCAACCCATATTGGTACCTCGTGATTTACCTGGATCTATTTAATCATACAGTTGTTAATGATACAAGAAATATTGTTAGCTTAAAGGAGGTGGCCAACATGTACCCCGGAAATGGTTAAAATACTCTTATTTGTACAAGGTTTTAGTCCCTTGAAAAGACATGTTTTCCATTTATTAAAACATAACTAGAATTTTAATTTTCTTCTGAACTCCGCCGTTAGTAGTCATAATAAATTAACAATAAAAATAAATTGTATAATCTTCTACTTCCTCCATTGCTATTACTTGAGGTTGCTGGTTGACAATTGGCTGACATAAATGCAAATGTCTGCTTTATTGACATTTGATTTTTGAGTTTGATTTCTGCAAAATAATAATTGTGTTTAATTTTTTGCCGTGAGATGCATTAATTGCGCGGTTGATATTGAGCGCATGGCGCGTCACTCAATATCTTCGCTAGCAAGAAACCTTCAATCCATATTGGTAGAATGGATCACTGCAGTACAGGTATGGCATTTTTCTTTACTATTAAGTAAGTAGTGCTTACAGCTAAGACTAGGTTCACGTGGCAATGTACAATATTACTATGTTTTTATTGCAATATTACTCATAGAATATCTCGCTATTTTTACAAAAAAATCTCTCTTTCAAACACTTTTCCACAATTACTTATGTTTTGCAGAATGTCAAACTACAAAAGCTAAAACTCCCCGTAAAAGGAGAATCTCAAGTTCTGAAGATTTTTATTGACGAAGTTATCAAAGTAGATATTGTAAGCTTTAATGTAAGGTAAAATTAAAATGTGTACATTATATTTCACAAGTGGGGCAAATGCCTATACAGATGTTGGCCATATCCTTTATCTACTACCTTATCCAACCCTGTAGCCAAGTTGATATTGAAATTACATGAAAAAATAGGAACTCCCCTGTTTCAATTCTCAACTGAGGAAGATAAATTAATGACGGATAAAAGTTCTTCCACGGTCTGTATTCGAAGCTTCTTAAAGGTAAGATGTTAATACAGTTATATATCACTGCTTCATTATTTTTCGCAGTAAAAGATGCAGTAAACTTAGTTACAAATACAGGAACAAAATATTGTTCAATTGTAAAGGTATTCCTTCCTAGGTATTCCTTCACTTATATTAAAAATTAATGAGATAAATAAAATTTTAAATTAAACGGAAATAAAAGATCTCATCTCAATGCCATAAGCCATGTGGTTTGACATTGTATTGCATCACCTCTACCAAACCATCTCGGGATCGAACCCACAACCCATTGTTTCGTCAATGACAGATCACTCAATGGCTGGCTTTATTGGAACCAATCAGTATTGTCGGCTTACAGTCCATCTGGATCTTTGATTCGAATAGGGTAAAAGCCGCTATCGTTGAACGCTTTGACCTAATCATATTCGGTTTGAATTTTTTAAGGGTTTTTATTCCTTTTGAAGATATTTTATTACTAATAAGGCAAAGAATTAAAAGTGAAGTAAGATATTTATAGAGAATATTAAAAAACTGGATAAATGCGAGTTGGACTCGCCCACCGAACTGTAACATTGCATTTGCAATACCTAAGTAAAGATATATTTCAGTTTTCGGAGTGTTTCCTTTAATTGTTCTATAAGACATTTCTTTTAGCCTAATTTAATGATACAAAATAACTAAAAAAACGCAAAAATGGCATAAATAATCCTTTGATTGTGTTGACCTACAACTTAGAAGCTTGATTTTTTAACAGCTCTACGGATTTCAGACCTGAGAATTAGATATTATAGATGTTTCAGCCTAATATTTCCACGCGTTATTCCTTATTATAGATAACTTAAATGTTTCCAAATCAGTTGCGACCGTGACGTTGAACGTCCACTTTACCCTATATTTTTAAAATCTCCTCCTACTTATGCGGCATCCGCAGACAATAGGCGATGCGATATGTTATTGTCAGTGTTAAATAAAGTCATTATTTTGATTGAACACTTCGCTCGCATCATGTTTTTTTTGTCACTTCGAGTTTCCTTCGAGACAAATCGATTGTGACCGGCTCACCTTATAAGAATACCTTTGATGGACACGCCATCAAAACTGCGTTTCGTGTTAGAAATAAGAACGTAAATCGCGTAGCAAATAATTTATAGAGATGTAAAACGAATGGTAGGTTGATATTGAGTAATAACCGTTCAAATCGTATTGAATCGAATGCTCGGTACAAATGGGTTTTATTATGATTCCGGTCGGAATTTTGACGTAAAATATGCAAGCCATCAATCGTCAGAAACCATTTGGCTCGATTGGACAGCATCATCGGTATTTAGACGTCACAAAATAGATAAGTACTACTGTGACATGTGTAAATCATAGGGTTGAACAAAAGTCCTATAATAATATAAGGGCAGTAAATTGTTTGGCGATTGACCCATGACAAACTTAGCACTACTAGGATATTCAATTACTTAAATCATGTGGCTTTTATTCTCTGAAAGATCGGTAGCAAGAAAGAGCGGGGCATCCTGACACGGGTATATATTTACTTAAATAAAAGGATGCCCCCATTATTTTTTATTATTATTATATATAATCCTAGACTTACGGGGAGTGAACTATATAATTGTTCTCCCAGAAGGAGGCGAGATGGGATTTTGTTGTCTATGGTGAAAGTTCTCCATCTCCTCCCGACACCTCGGGAAAAATCTGACATTTCCCATTTTCAAGATGGCGGCTGCGCGGCGATTGTCAACTTTTTTGTTTATGGCCTTTTGCAAAATGTTTTTGAGGGTATTCGTAAAGTTTAGGGAGGGAGTTACGAAAAAATGGGAAAAATTTGAAAAAACAAGATGGCCGCCGAGTTATTTTGGTTTGAATTTTTCCCATTTCAGAGGTGACTTTGCGGGGTCGCATCGGGGTGATTTTTCAACTTTTTGTTGATATTTTTTTTGTGTTGTCTTGAAAGTATCCTCGATTTTGATATTTTGGGGATATTTTTTTTTTTTGACAAGATGGCGGACGCGGTGGCGGCCATTTTGAAAAATGTACGAAAAACGACATTTTTTGGGTGCATTTTTCTTCTGGTTGGCAACACTTGAGCGGGTCCTTTTGTTCCCGGCGGTTGTGTAACTTGACCCAAAGTGTTGCCAGGTTTCATTTTTTTTATCTTCGTTCATATATTTTTTTGGACTTTCTATTCAAAAACATGAAAAGTAGAAGGAGCAATATTTTTAATCAAAAATTCACACATGCAATCGTGTCGTGGTTGTCATAATGACATTTGACTATTTTCGTCGATGTCGACTGGCAACACTGACTGCTGGAATTTTTTTTTCGTTTTACGAAAACCCGAATTGATCTCCCAGAAGGAGTGGTGGGGGGTAGACACTTTGTATGGGGGAATTTTTGGTTCACTCCCGGATCTATGGGAAAACTCCAACTTTTCAAAAATCCAAGATGGCGGCCGAGGTGAAAAGACCAACTTTTTTTTTTATTATGCAGCTACCCAAGATTGGTGTCGTTTTCGACTAATGTTGGGAAAAGTGTTACGATGAATTTGGAAAAATTTGAAAAAACAAGATGGCCGCCGAGATATTTAAGTTTAAAATTTTTCAATTTTCGAGGCTACTTTGCGGGGTCGGATTGCATTGGGTTTTAAACTTTTTTGCAATTTTTTTGCTTTGTTGCCTTGCATCTATCCCCAATTTTGACGTTTAGGGTATATTTTTTTTTCAACAAGATGGCGGACCCCGTGGCGGCCATTTTATAAAATGTACGAAAAATTGCATTTTTTGAAGGAAAAATTTTTTAGGTTGGCAACATTTGAGGGGGTCACTTTGTATGGGGCGGTTGTGGGACTTGGTCTGAAGTGTTGCCAGGGTATGTTGATTTTTTTTTCGTTCATACATTTTTGTGAACTTTCTATTCAAAAATATGAAAAGTAGAAGGAGAAACATTTTTAATCAAAAAATTTCACCAAAAAATTTTTAGTGGCCGTCGTAATGACATTTGACCATTTTCATCTAAATTAACTGGCAACACTGGGAGCTAGATTTTTTTTTCCCGTTTTTTCACATTTCGAGTAGCCCAGCCGAAAGTATTGGTGGGGGGTTATAATGATGTATGGGAAAGTTGCTTGACTACTTATGGTCACTATGGGAAAAATCCGACCGTTCGAAAATTCAAGATGGCGGCCGCTCGGCGAGTGTCAACTTTTTTATTTATGTGAGCACCTACCCAATATTGGTGTCATTTTCGAATAATTTTGGGACGACTAATACGATGAAATTAGAAAAAATTTCAAAAACAAGATGGCCGCCGAGATATTTTTCTTTAAAGTTTTGAAATTTTAGAGGTGATTTTGTGGGCTCGCATCGAAGTAGTTTTTCAACTTTTTTATAATATTCTTTTTGTTTTCTCTTGAAAGTGTCCTCAATTTTGATATTTTGGGGATATTTTTTTTTTCGACAAGATGGCGGACCCCGTCGCGGCCATTTTGTAAAATTTATGAAAAATGGCATTTTTTGAAGGAAAAAATTTGTAGGTTGGCAACACTTGAGGGGGTTACTTTGTATGAGGCGGTTGTGTAACTTGACCGAAAGTGTTGCCATGTTTGGTTTTTCTGTTCTTTGTTCATACAATTTTTTGGACTTTCCATTCAAAAATATGAAAAGTAGAAGGAAAAATATTTCTAATCAAAATATTTTACCAAAACATTTCAAGTCGTCGTCGTAATGACATTTGACCATTTTCATCTTAATAAACTGGCAACACTGGAGTCCAGAATTTTTTTCACTTTTTGAGTAATTGAGCCTAAACTATAGATCAGGAGTATTAGAAATGTATGGGAGATATTTCTTTATTAAATCATTCGTTTTGGAAAATCAATAAAATTTTAGTGTTGCCATACAAAAAATAATAATTTTCATACAAATTTATTTTTGGATTGAATATTTCGCTACTATAATGTATGGGGCATTTGTAGGTACTAATATTTTGTGAATTTTGGTGAAAAAAATTTCAGTGTTGCCATACAAAAAATAATAATTTTCATACAAATGTTTTCTTTTTTCAAATATTTGAGGCTGTTAACGCCTTTTGATGTCATCACAATGTATGGGGCGATTGTAGGTTCCAACAGTCTGTAAATGATGGTGAAAAAATATTTTAGGGTTGCCATACAAAAAATAAAAGTTTTCATATAAATGTATTCTTTTTTCGAATATTTGAGGCTGTTGTCTTCATTTGATGTCCTTATAATGTATGGGGCGATTGTAGGTTCCAATAGTTCGTAAGTGATGGTGAAAAAATATTTTAGGGTTGCGATACAAAAAATAAAAGTTTTCATACAAAATGTACTTTTTTATGTTATATTTCGGGCTATTTCATCAATCTTATGTCATTACAATATATCAGGAGGTTGTTGGTACTTATAGATCGTACACATCGGAGGAAAAATGTTGCAGTGCTGCCACATAAAAATATTAATTTTCATACAAATGTATTTTGTGTCGAATATTTCAGATTGTTTGTCCATTGAATGTCAATACAATGAGGCGTTTATTAGTATTAAGGGTTACTATAAGTTATCAACTAGCTGACCCAGCAAACTTTGTACCACCCATCAATTTCTCCTTCTCCCCCCTTGCCCTCCCTCTCCCGCTAGCTCTCCTCCTCCCTTTCCCTCCCCTCTCCCTAACTCTCCCCCTGCCTCCCTCTCCCGCTACCTCTCCGTCTCCCCCTCCCTCTTCCTCTCTCTCCCTCTTTTTCTTCCTATTCCTCCCCCTCTCCCTCTTCCTCCCTTTCCCTCTCCATCTTCCTCATTCTCACTCTCCCTCCCTCTCCCGCCTACTCTTTCTACGTCTACCACTTCCTTTCCCTCTTCCCCTCTCCCTTCCTCCCCTTCTCCATCTTCTTCACCCCCTCCCTCACCCTCTCCCTCTCCCGCTACCTCTCCGTCTCTCCCTCCCTCTTCCTCTCTCTCTCCTTCTCCCTCTTCCTTCCCTCTCCCTCCCTCTCCCGCTACCTCTCAGTCTCCCCCTCTCTCTCCCTCTACTTCTCCCTCTGTCTCTCCCTCTCTCTCTCCCTTTCCCTCTCCATC